>PVYE01007529.1:2188-38637 GCA_002995055.1 Rhizopogon rudus
ACTCTTGTCATCGCCGGAAACAGCACCATCCTCCTTCAATCTAGCCAGCACATACTCACGTTCCTTCGTAGAGAAGAAGGTCGCGGTGGCAGGGGAGTTTGGAAGGATAAAGAAGCATATGAATCCAAACAAAAATGTAAAAATGCCTTCCTATTTACATGGATGAGTTACATTTCGGACGCAACGATAATCTGAGGAAGCCACTAACCAAAATGAAAATCCAGGCCCACCCTGGCCTCCCACCCTTCCCGTTGATGTTTGTAATGGCAGCTGCCAGCAAACCAGAGAAGGCACCAGACAGCGAGGCGGATGCAAAGAAGGTAGCAACCCTGACGATGAATATCGAAATCAAACGCCCAGACAGATGGAAAGAGCCGGAACGGACCTAATCTGCAATCTCTCTCTAGGATAGAAGAATGACAAATAGAGCACAAGACCAGGGAATAAACCACCTAGTGGAGGAATTGGGTCTTTTCGCAATAATTTGTTTACGAAGGTCACACCTTCCATTAAACCCAAGAAGAATCGACAAGCAAGCAGGCCCGAGTAAGTCTTCACAACACCTGGAGTAGCAGAGTTGGCTGCGGCACTTTAATATACTAAGGCAATGAGACTGACCTTGCATAGTTGCCACAAGACCCCATATAGTGACCATGGTTGGTAGCATCCACCGAGGTCCCACATACTGTTTGGGCGTTATCATCAGTCGGGACAAATTCAACCGAAGGATGATGCTTGCCTTCAACAGCAGATTTGATGGGAATTCTGCTGCGATGTATGGTCTATACAGTGCGCCAGGTCAGATGCATACCAAACCGATGAGTTTGCGCGCTTACACATATGTCATGGTCAGGGCAATGCTATACTGAAAGGAAGGACGGGCATCAGATCAAATTACATCGCATACGAGATCGTGAAATTTTACCTGGTAGTTGGACATTTTGAGACTGGTCTGCATGCCGGCGACCCGAGCATTTGCAATGTTACTCCGGTCCTGTTTGAATCCAATGCAGTTTACATGCTTGACACTTGATTGAATCTCAGATCGCTACTCACAAGGAAAGAGAGAAGATAGAAAATGGTGGCAATGGGTAGCACCCATCGATCTAACTTCCTCCAGACTATCCGTTCAAGGCGGGCTTTCTCTGCGGCTGATATCTCTTGGCCATCGAGCTGGCTGAGCTCCTTCAGCGAGTCTGGCGATAGGGAGGAGCCGTGCAAAGTCAGATCTCCCATCCTGTGAAGGTTGACAGAGTCGTCGGAAGGTGGTACAGAAAGATACGATGCGAATTAAAAAACCAGAATTAGAGCGAACCTAGTACTTGTAGGGCGCTCATTTAGTAGGACTGCTAAACGCGTTTTTCGCTGCATCAAGTACTATTCTTGGTAGATCACATCAAATTCCGGCTAGTCTGTAGTCAGAATTTGAAAGGGGGAAGACAGTCGTTCTTTCTTTCTTCCGGGTTCCCCTGGTTTTCAGAAGTTCTTCATCTTCTCTGTTCATGTCTCTAAATGCCCACGGTGTCAGCACCAGGCCCGTCGCCAAGTATCAATCATCACGCATATGGGCATTCGAGTTAGCCTTATTGACCCGTATAATGCACACTTTTTGTGCATCTGTAACCTGTAAGGTGTGGTCTCCAGGGTAGTGAGAGGAGACAAACCGTTCCTTCCTACATAGTAAAGTGTGGAATTACAATACTCTCGGCGGCCTGACGAGCTAATTTTGCACTTGATCTGCGGAACTGGCTCTCCATTTTGCCCGACGCCGGAACGACCGCGCGAGAAACTAGAGCTATTAATGTTCTGGCATAAGGTATGTACAACCGCAACAAGACTAGCGAGTTGCAACTGGTTGCTCTATATCCTAACAAGGATCACGTCACTTGTCATACGTACGATGGGCCCCAGGCCAGATTCTTGTAGATGTTTCGTATCACATCATTCATGGTTAACGTGACAATCCTGGAGGAGATCAACATTACGCGGACACAAAAGCGTGGAGAAGCTCACGTATGTGGAGTTATACGCAGGAAGTGTGCAAGCGAACCTTCACGTTAATTAATTCAGCTCTCACAATCATCCCCTGGTCTTGAGCACGTACCTTTATACCAACCGAGAATTCCCTCTGTTTGAACGGTTTTCCACAGGCAATCGATCGGACTCTTGTAAAGTGCTCCTACGGTCCTCCCATCGGGTAACTTTGTTGTGGGTTGATTATACATCCTTGTGAGTGCCTGGAAGTGACAGTCAAACGGGTGCACTTCTAAGCGCGCGTTTCTACTTACAGTATCGGCAGGCTGCATGACAAGACACTTGAAAGACATATCAGGGATCTGACAGCAGGTTGTGATTGGAATTATACACATACCACACAAATGCCAGAAACCGAGCTGCTTGCAAGAAATGTCCACACACTATCTCCGGGTAAAATTCCCCGTCCGACAAGTTGATTCTTAGTCCAGTTATACGTTGGTAATTGAACAGATGAGCCCATTGCTGTGCGAAGTATAGCAGCGTCCATTCCCCGAACGTAACCGCGAATACCCTCTGTCCGCCAGATTGTTGTCAGAGCATCGAAGGAGGATTTGTAGTAGCGCTGTGTCCCTATAGGAAGAGCGGGCGAATATGCCTTGAGACATATCGGTCATTCTGGAGTGGGTGGGATGAAGAGGACTGATCACCTGCATACGAGCTTTGACAAGGAACAGGGGATTGCCGATAATAGCTGTGTTTACATGAGTACCTTAACTTTATGCATCAGCACGATGACAAAACACACCGCCGACCGTGCCACTGGCTGCGCCAGCAGCCAAAGATGTGATAGGTATCTGTTCGGTAGCTGCCCAACCGAATGCGCGATTGATAGTTCGCCGAAATGGCTCATAGAAGCCTGACAAATGCTCAGACAAGTGTCACAGGATTTCACATGGAGCTCACTTAGGCGGGACCCATTCAGTGGGATCTAAACCAAGTATAAGTCACGGTGTCGCCTCGTATAGATACAAACATTTTCTTGCCTGATACGCATACTACAGAATAGACTGGTCAGACAAAGAATGAGAATTTGTCAGATCGACATACCGCTACGGTAAGTCCTCGCTGCATGCCACGGAAACCCTCATTCTTCCATGTCTTTATCATGGCGTCGAACGCATTATTATAGACTTTGAGACCGCCATTTTTGGCGAGCTCTCCTTGCAGCTGCAATCGTGTCTTGGCTACCTGTTTCCTCTGAAGTAAGTAACAGAGTTCATGTGCGTTGGTTCAAAAATCTAACCTCTGCGGGATTGGATATTGTTACCTGCATTCAAGCATTCTTGAGCAAACCAACGACAAAAAAACAAAGGTTCTAGTACTAACAGCAATACAAGCTGCCAAACCACCGCACAAAAAACTTTCCGTGGTTGAGAGTTGACGTTGACTGACGCTGGACATGGCTGATAGCTGGGGATGTAAAAGGGACACGAAAGCAGAGATTACCGCAGCAATGCCAACAACGCGCCAGTCTTGAGGTGTGGTTAACTTGAATATCGACTAAGATGTACTAGTATCCATCACACTCAGTGCCAATGTTCGGCTCCCACGTCTTGGAAACTTGCAAAGTCGCTGCTGCTGGTTTTGGGATGGGAAAATATTTCCTTCTTTGATGTAGTCTATTGCTTTAACTAGCCGCTTGATCAGTCGCAGACAGGCACCATGATGCTGCTCAATTTCTACAAATCCGATCATGCAAATTCCCCACAATTGCCTCACCGTGACAATGCACCATTCGAATTCCCTCATAACTGGGTCCAGAACTTATCACACCTCCCATCCGTTCGGAATTGGTGGGTAAAGTAACAGCCTGGGCTCAGCTCAGTACCGTATCTGAATCGTCATCAATGCCATATCAATCAAGTTTGGCAACTTTCTACTGAGAAAGTAACATGTACCAACGCGATAATCTCGCATTTAGGATAACCATGAGGTTGCTCCTCATACCCAAGTCGTGAAAAGTACAGCGGATACCATGCATTTGATTTATAGCTTGACCAATCCACTTGATCTCTGCGTCATGCTGGGATGCGGGCCGGCTCGGATCAACTCTACTCGGATCAGCTTTACGATCTGGGAACAATGTACTTGGCGTTGCGCTGGACCAAGGAGTGGTATCTAGAGAACTCCAACGAGTCCTTACTTCATGCCCTCGTTACTAACATCATCAATAGCCACGACTCCCCTACTTCTCTCGTACTTCGTCGATCAAACTTCGTTCGTCTTACCGCAACGTCTCGTCCTCGTGAGTTCTCACAGATGCCTATTCATACTCCAATTATTCGCTATCCGCTGCTTAAATCAGCAATTTGGAGCTCTGGCTCCAGAAAGTTCAAGAGCAGTCAGGTCCATGAAGTACTCTTCCTTGTTTTGGACATGTGACCCAAGGCACGCTGGAGTCTATAAGTACATACCCGTGGATCTCTCTAGCTTCACTGGAACTGTATAAGACGTGGCAATTGCATTTTCGTACTTTGCAGGTCACTCGTTCTCCCATGGCTCTCCTTGTCAATCGCAATGACACGCTCGGTGCTCTCCAAGTGGGGTCCTCGATCATGGTATTCTTGTTTGGAGTTGAGACTATACAGACCTATTACTACTTTAAAAGATATCCAAATGATCGCCTCTGGTTAAAACTGCTGGTGAGTAATCCAATAAATACCACCGTCAGCCTTATGCACTATTGATCTGTAGGTGATCTGGATATGGTGCGTAGACATTTTCAAAGTCGCCCGCTTCCTAACTGAATGCGCAGGTTGGAAGAAATTGGTCATACAGTCTCTGTTTTAACTGGAATGTATCTCCTTACTGTGACGGATTTTGGAGAACGAAGCGCACTCCGCGTCGAGACTATGCCAGTTGGCTACGCGTGGTCAATTGTATTCAGTGGAACAGTCGGACCTATCGTGGAGGTAAAATATTGCCTTTTCACGAGCCGCTGGTTTTGTCTGATTCTTTATATCAACATCTAGGCCTTCTTCGCGCATCGTATGTATGTGCTGTCAGGACATCCCGACCTCCCAATTATTGCCTTTTGTCTTGCATTAGCACGATTTGTGGGGAGCACGATAGCAGCATCTAAGGTGTTTGGGGGTATATCTTTAGATGATTTCTCGACAAAATGGGGGTGGTTAAACATCGCCTGCTTGTCTGCGGGTGCAGGAGCCGACATCATTATCACAGCAGGCCAATGCTATTACCTTTGTCGTGAGAAAAGCAGTTCGTTTGGACAGTAAGTAATAAATAGTGGTACTTCAATCGGGTGCTCACCGGTTATAGGACATTGAAGCTACTCGACCGCCTCTTGGCGTATACAATTGGTAAAGGAAATATCACGAGTTTTCTTTGAAGAAATTGATCAATTTTACAGAAACTGGCTTGGTCCTAAGGTACAGCAGTGTGTCAGTGATAACAGTAGACATCCCCTAACCCTTATACTAAGCATGAGTGCTGTTATAATCCTCCTCCTCTGGTGTACAAATCCTCATAGCTGTAAGTCTCATCCGCACAATGTGTTGTGGCACCCGCTGATAAAGACAGTCTGGTGGTTCGGAATCTTCCTATTTTACACGGAGAGTAATGGCTCTATTCGTCATAATTCACTCAGACGCTCACCCTTAGTTCCATAGTCTTTGCAAATTGCCTCATGATAGTGTAAGTGACGTGTGAAAAGCGACAGCGTGGGGCCAAATTTAAATCCTGCATAGTCTGAACACTCGAAAAGTCCAAGAGGATGTCTGTGAGGTCATCGGTATGCTGCCCAATCCCCATAGCACACTTGAGCGTTTATCAAATTTTGGTGTAAGTGGTCTCATAGCATTTTGCACCTCGCCACTCATGCACAATACAGCGCAACAGCAGCCAGAGATCTAATCATCGGCTCTTGAAGTCCGAAATGGCAGATGTTATAGACGTTGAACCGAGACCTAGAGTTTATCCCGGCGGTGGGCCGCGTTCTCCGCGCTCATATGTCTTATTCCCACAATATGCGGTAGGTTTCTCTTTCTCTTAAATCTATCTATTACGGTGTTCTGATATGAGATCAGAGGAATTATTCTGATATCACCATTGTGGTCCCTCAAGAAGCTAAGCTTGCGTGAAACGCCATAGACCATAGCAGTGGTAGTCACGCCATGTACGTCCGAATGAACTTCGTCTTTATTGGATCAAAAGAATGCCTACATATGTAGCAGAAGATGTGCATTTTCAGCCTCGTGTTTCGGCGGTGATATCATTCAACTCCTGCAACCCTATTAGCTTTCTTCGAACCTTTACGTGCACAACGTGCCAACACTAAGCGACGCCTAAGCCCTGTTGCTTTGTCGTCGTTTCCCTCTACTCCCACTTCTGCTTTCTTTATAGACTGCCCTCCCTTCTTCGCCGTCGTTTCTCCAGCATCGTTCTAACGTCGGCGCTACATTGTTCTTCCCCGGTTTCTGGCCTGGCCGTACGCAGGTATCACTTCATCGTGAACTTTTAGGACTGATTGCCGCTGTCCCTTTGTCCCGTTCGCAACACTCTTCACTCGCCATAAACACGTAGTTCATATTGTTTCTGATGTGCTTATACTAGTGTCTTACCCCGACGTTGAGCCCTGTTGTCTCACTTATCACAGGCACGAACATTCCTCCTAGCCCTCATTATTTCCTTCAGCCATTGAGGTTCATAGATACGAGCCTGTATAAGCATGGATATGAAGTAGTTTTCACCACGATCATTCAGATGACAGGCGCACAATGCGAAGACTGCTGGAGGAGTTTGACAAGCAAAGTAGACACGTTCGTTGCGTCTTGACTACAAACCACATGGTCCTCAAAATATCGACGGGAAAGTCAACGTTGCGCGTTGAATGCTCAATGAAAGAAATGATTGATTGATGAGGGTCTTGGACTACCTCCAGGATTCATAAAACGTCAACGAGATGATTCCGGGATGATGAATGCAGGACGCTAGTCTCGGACCAGAGGTTTTAGGGATCAGAGAAACTCAAGAGTGCATGCTTCCCAGAATGGCGCTCGTCCAGATCCATTCTGCGTTCCCAGAACATCTGTCGAGACGAGCAGGTCGCAATTGCCAAGAGGCTTGGAATTTCAAATGAGTCGTTCGACATGGGAATCTGCAAGGTTGGCTGTACTTTAGAAATTCCTCCATTCTACTCTCTTGTCATTCAGAGTTCACGTCCACGTTGCCTCCTCAGGGTTTCATGCCAAAATCTTTTGCCCTTCCAGATCGCGTTGTTCTCCCACAGCGTTGAAAACTGAACCTCGTCGCGACCCGTAGCGCGTTCTCTCGTCCGTATAAATTGGTCCATGTGATATATCACTATGTTGCTGCGGGAGTCAGTTACCTGGACAAGATGTCTGAGCCGGAAGGCTCTGCTCGCTTGCCTTGGTGTTCGAGAGGTAATCTGTTTTCCTTGTCCTTGTGGTTTTGGCTGCTGCTGGCTTGTGGCATCGCCGATCTGCCTGGAAGTTGTGTAGCTGAAGGTACACCCTGTGCAAGCACACGAACAGAATGCAATTTAAGGAAACTAACCTAACAGAGCCTCCACCACCCTCTTTCCCCTCGGCTTTGGCACTTGCAAGTTCCAAACGCAAAAGAGGAAAACGCCAACGGTTCCTGGAGGGAAATCGCATTCGAGTGAAGTCGATGACAGGCACAGGAGGAGAGTTCGTAAGGCATGAGCTAGGACTGTCATCGTTCACGACGAGAGGATATGTAGGAGCACATTCATAGGCACGATTGAGTCCGACAGCCTTTTCGTGTCCCTGGTCATTTCGCGGAGAACTGTGTACTGATAACACCTTGGAGGTATAATTTGACATAGCTTTGGAAGGGGGAGCAAGGTAGCAGGGAGCGGATGAGTGAGTATCTGCGCATATATTGGTTGTGATCACATCGTTGTGATTGTGCTTGATAGCTGCCGAGTCGTATGTTCCTGTGATTGCGATATCGGATAATCCTTCCCCAGACGAAGACGCCAAGTAAAGGATCCGTCGTTTACGTGGACGTCGCGGAATGCTGTCTCCTGATTCACTATGCAATGCGGTGGGGTAGTCGTTGCTGTCTCTCTGGCGCTTTCGTTTGAGTAAGTTCGCCGGGGGGCATAAAGATGTTGATGGCTGACTCCGAAGCACCCAGGGTCGAGATACCCCTCGTAGTGGTCGAAGGGAAATGACTGGGGGGACGTTGTCGTCTTGGAGTCCACTGAAAGGTGGCCTTGCATCGAAATCATCTGTTGGAGAACCTAAATGAGATCCATCTTCATGAAGCCATATGGGGTGTGGTTATGGAGAATAGTAGATAAATAAGTAGTATAGCATGGCAAGTAGAGCGAAGATTCAAGAACGCAACATGAAGATGGGATCGCACCATCAAGTACGTATTCTGCGACCGGAACCCGAAAAGAATGGGCGACACAGTGCAGAATCCAACCCGCATGTATTACCTATAGCAAACCTTCCTGAGTGGAACGAAGTTCTGAGACAAGAAGCAGGCTCACGACTACTGATCGTCTGCATAGTATGCTGGTCCACTCATCGTCATGGCTAACGCCAAAGAAGTAAGACGCGACGGTTCCTCCAGAATAGATTCTGCCTCCGTGTGCCACTGTATATAGCAGGTAGAGCATGAGCTACACCATTTTTCGGTATCGCCTCGAACTTCGGTCGGAGCCTCGGAACTTACACCATGTCTGAATGGTTTCCTTCGGCACTCGCTTGCTGAAACACGCTGGTTAACGGGTCAGAGGTGCAATAACCTACTAGCCATAGTGTCAAGAACCGTCAACAGACCTAGATCTTCGTTGAAAAGCATGCCAAAGGAAGAAGAAACTCAAGAGAGACGCTTATATGCGCCACGACATCACTTAACCCCTGAGCGGTGTCTGAAAGTTTATTTCTCCGAACCACTATCTCAACTTAATCCAAATGATCAGCATCAAGATGAAGCTTACGTCGCATAACATCGAGCAGGTTTGGAGCAGGTCGAAGCTTGCACAACATGAAGCTTTGAATCTTGTGCTAGTGAGACTATCATATGCAGGCGAAGCAGTAGGCCTATTGCGTGTATCGTATCTACCAACCCTAATCTCTCGTCTTTACTTTATTCTTAGATAGAGGTTTGAAGACTGATTCATGAGAATCGTGTGCGAAAAAGAGAGAAATGTGCCAATAGTTGGGTAAGAAGAACGACTGTCTTCTTTATGTTGGATATACCTAGGGAGACTCAATGGTTGACCGGTTAGGCAAGTAAGAGGTTCGTATAGAACTACACTGCGTTCAAGGAAATTCAAAAAAAATTTGTCAGTGGTATGCGCCATGCTAGATGAATGTATGCGGACATACTGAGTGATACCAATAACAGTTATAAAATATGGTGCAGCAATTATGAAAGATGACCAGCGCAATAAAAATGGCACTAAACATATGCATTAGAAATAGCTCCTCCACGCAGAGCCCAAACGAACCTATCAGTTATTGGGCGTGCGCATTGCCAGGCTGGTAGCGACGAGCAGGTCGAGCATAAACTTTCCGGACTAGCGGAATATGGTTTGCCAAAACAGGAATCGGAATGAGGACTGGACGTACAGGTTGGACGATGAGAACTCCGTCTTTCGTCACCGACATGGATGTAACGCGATACGTTGCTATGACTGCGCCCTCAGCGTCTAAACACTGATAAGAACTACGTGAAAAATACTGCTATATTCAGCCTGCTCCTGTACGTTACATACCTCCATTACAACACTGAACAGTCGTGCAGTCGTTTGCCAGCGATACTCCTTCTGATCGGGACCCTTGAAGAAGACTGTACCATTAAAGGCCCCACGCTTCCTCTCCATCTTCACGGGCTGTCTGACGGCAGTCATGGACAGAGTAACGGGCCCATGATTCACATCTCCCATTAGTGGTGGTCCATTGTACGACGACTGAGCCCGACAAAGCAAGGGACCATTTGGGCCATCAGCGTGAAGATCAAAAGTCCAATGTAGCGAACTCCGAGTATTCTGCATAAAATATCTGTGGCAGCGAAAGATGGAAAGTAAGCACATGAAGCAATCGAAACATGCTCAGAATTCACAAAATGGTTGTCTTATCTTCCCCCTTAATAATCTTGTGACTGCTAAAGATACCGCCGAAGTTGTAAATGTGCAGCGTAGTCGGTCGTCCACGGCGTGGGTCGAGCATGGGTATTTTCCCGAGCTTCAGAATAAATAGGTGGTTGAGGTTGAGTTAATGGAAGAACAAGACGTCCTGTGCGCTCCTCTACCCGGGCTTATTCAATTGAGGCGACTTTGTTCTTGCCTGACTGAATCTTTTATGCAACGGCATCGCGGGACACGATACGGGGACTTCTATTTACAGGCCTCTGCAGCCGAATTTCTGCAGCGCCAATCATATCCGAGGGCTATTTGGGGACTTCTCGGGGGCAAGTAGCATGTGGAGAGTCCGAATTCGATAAGCAGGTTTGAAGACAAATTTTGAGATGCCAAAGGACTTACTGTTTTCAGCATGGCGCGAGTATGTGGGTGCCAAATGGGTGCCAGATACCAGTCTGGATGGCGAGTACCATAATTGTCCACTTGGAGAGTAGCATGTGCCACCGAGCACACTGAGAAGTTGTCCAAACCTGTCAATCAGTTTTTGTAGAACATTGCATGTAGCTGGCAGAAGGAGAAATAGATGCACTACTCTATCGTCAAGTGAAATAGTGAGAGATAGGGAGTATGTTAATATAGTGCTTGACTATATGCGTAGTCTGTTGACTGCTGTAATGCTAATCACAACGATGTACTTCCCTACACCATTCCGTTATTAGATTGCAGTTTCCTAGTGATGTGTCATAATTTGACCAGGTCGTCTTCCTGGATGCGGTGGAATGTTACTTGGCAGCATTCTAGAAAGACTAGAAGCTCTTCAGCCAGCGTGTCCAGTAAACACATTTCCAAAAGGTTGCGTTACTCTGACCGTGCTTTAGGCATAATACAGAAGGAACTGTCCTCTTCTGAGTATTTGGTCAGTCTAGGGCAGACTAACTCTGACCAGGAAAAACTAACCAAAAATGCCAGCCCGTCACGGTTGAGTCATGTCTTTCTGATTGGAAACTGGTATCACCTGGTGCCGGAAAATACTAGGACCTACCCGTATTATTCTGACCCACATTACCCCCCCCCAGAAACACTCGCACGCGAAACCGGGTTCAGGGTTGTGCACGAGGCAAAAGGTCCGGGTAGTACGATTCGCAGCCTGAGGCGGTCACTAGCTGCAACCAGACAGGCATGTAAATAGCGCTTCGTGTGCGTTGTCAGAATGCGCGGTGATAGTCATCGTTTTGGGTTTGAAAGTATGAGCTTCTCGACAGAGGACTGCTCCAATAGGCCCAATATCGGATGCACTGTAGCCTGTAGCGGTCCGCCAAGTCGTTGAAAGCACGCATACTATGCGCACACGCGTCAAAGTTGGGAAGAATGAATGATCATAGCAAGCGAGTCCTAGACTTCTAGGTCACCGTGTCATTCTAGACAGAGGCAAATTTAAGTTACTACTTACTTGAGAGATCCGGAGATGAGAAAGTTTCCGAGTCGCGTTTGCTTTGTATCCTCGGTTTCCAGAAGGGTCTAAGGGATGATGTGGTATCGATTCCTCATGCACAATGACACGCCAGAGCCGAGTCAAATCTAGTAGGAGCAAGATACATGCATTGCAGGATGGTCATAACGGGCTGCCGACAACGTAACTTCGTCGACAGTAAAAGCTGAATACGTCCAAATTGTTCAATGCATACCGTATCTGTCACACACAGGCTAAGTCATTTTCCACGCATGTTGCCCTCCCTCTCCCGATAAATTCGCTAAGGCCAGTATTCTTGACGCTGTCGGGTAGTCAAGCTTCGAGGCGTCGGTGGGTGCATGGTCAAGATCGTCGGCTAATGTTCCAGACATGTCACATCATGCATGATGCGGTTCTCCTTATGACACGCGAGGTACTCACCCAAAATGTTCCGAGTTTGGGGTTACTCCACGCGGAAAATATGCATGCAGTTAGAGCGACCAGGTCCTCACACACATGAGCTTCCCCGCTTCCATGTGATCTCGAAATTTACGACACCCAAGATCGATTAAGTATTCTGCACATATGATCCCCTGATCGTCCAATCACCAGCCGCGTCGCCGGCCCCCTTTCCCCCACTTTTCAATGAGGAATAGAGCCATGTACTCGTAAACTTCTCTATTCGCACCTCTGCGCCTGATCGAGTGATCGCTACCCGACGTAAAATGGTCAGTATTATGCTGCGCGGAAAAAGCATTTTGACCGACCTGTCGGTGAACATCCTGAAGCGGAAGTTTCTGACATGGCCTTCCGTGAGCATATCCAACAAGTGTGCCGAATTTGCGAAGTGGACGTTGTCATCTCCACTGCCATGAGCTAGGAGGTAGTCCACGTTCTTGAAGCCCTCAACATGCGAAATGGAGGCGTTGATATAACCTCCAGGATTATCGTCAGGTAAACCCATATACCGTTCTGTATAGATGGAATCATATAGTCTCCAACTTGTCACAGGCTAGACTCGCTATTGAGTGCAATGACTTTGTCACTAAGAGATATACATACAGCAACGGACATGGCCAAAGTATGAATGCCAGCATTTGCTTCCGCAACCTTGGAGGCCATGAACCCGCCGTACGACTATGGCAAGTCAATGGATACATCGCCACGTAATTCTGAACATCGACTCACCCATCCCCAAACTCCAATACGTTTCAGGTCAACATAGTCTTTACCTGCCCAAATCCTGCCAAAGACTGAATACCCCAGATCACCCGAAATTAAATACATTCGTACCTTGCGGCATTGATCTGGTCCTGGGTCTCCCAAAAGCCAAGATTGTTCCTTACCGGGTTGCGCAGGTGCCGCCCCTTGAATCCAGTTCCCCGGCCATCGACGACGACGACAATATATTGGAGTGTGCAAACGAGATAATCATGCCAGTCTCGTTTGTACTCGACATTGACCTGTTGACTCTCTGGCCCACCGTACCTAAGAATAACATAAATAAGCGGGGTCTGAATTGATAAGGTACATCTACGAACACGAAGAACAAGACTGGGTACTTCGTCCGCCCTGAGTCATCCATACGCGGGGGACGCATTTCTTTCACATTCAATTCTTAGGGGCAGTATAAAGTTTCATCGCGAAAAATGCGCATCAAATGAACTTACCAAAACCATCACTGTCTATGGTTGAATAGGTGACGATAGCAGTTTCAAATTCAGTCAATGTGGTATTTAATCCAGTGTTGTCCGTTAGGACATAGTCGAAATCTGGAAGAAAGGCGTATGTAAGGCCTTGTTCTAATGATAATAGCGAGAAATGAAATTACCATTGTTGCCAACTTCGACAATTCGCTGCCATGGCACCCCTGGTCCATTGTAATTGAGAAGATAAAATCCGGCTTGGGATGAAAAGGTAGCACTGTATGAAGAAGATATTGATTCATCTGTGAGCGATGTGGGCTTCATCGATCCTGCGTTTGAGATTGGGACCGAGTATATGTGGCGTTCAGTTGATGACCGCGCGGCTTGGAAATATCTGTTGGTGGGATATGGGCGTAATGTGTCATGAAGGTCCGACGGGAATTAAAAATATTAAAGCTCGCTTACATCAATCCTCTTTGTGTATCGACTGTTCTGATGCCCCCTGTGACTTCCCATGGGCCGGAAGTGAGAAAGCGTGGGGTACTGCTCTCAGCGGGATCGAATAGAGCAATATGGTTGTAGCCATTGTTTGGCACAACATCTAAATAGGCAGATGAATCCCCTGAACGCAGAGTGTCTAGAAGAGGGAAAACAGTTTGGCTCTGCAATAAGGTTTCAGAAAGAAATGTCCACATAACATTAGTATTCCCCTTACGCTTTGAATCCAGCCCTCATCACCTTCCTCGCCACTACTGCCAAGCCTTCGTACTACCTTGCCGGGTGCGGTTTCTGCACTCAACATGCTTGATAAGTTGAAGTACACAACGTTACCATTATCTGCAGCGCGAGTAACCTCCTTGACAATGAGCGTCGACTGGCCAACCCAGCTTACTTCCATGATAATGCTGTTAGTTACGGGGAAGTGACCTTCCCAAGTGAGCTCGTAAGTGTATGTGTCGATATCAGGATAGGTTTCAGATCGTTCGAGATACTGTGCGACGTCGAAAACATGCAGAGAGGCGAGAGGATTGTTGTAGCCTGGTTTTGGGTATTTTATGACGACATCTTCGGTATATGGAATGACAGCATATGAATCGCCTGTGGGATTGTAGATTGGGAACCTAAATTCGTCAACCTCGGTCTCATCGAGACGGAGGAAAGCAACTTTGGAGGAGTCGGGAGACCACCACAGCGCGTTATCATCAGAGAAAACCTCTTCCTCGTAGATCCAGTCGGGAACGCCGTTGAACAAGGATGCGTTTCCAGAGCTTGTCACACGAATGGGAAAAGTCGAAGCGCTGGTGAAGAAGTGTCAAATTTTGTCGCACGAGTATCAAAATAGTGCTCACGACGGAGATGGGAGCACGTATAAGTCATTAGAGGCAACAAACGCAATCGATTGCCCAATCGGGGACCAAGTAGCATAAGCAATGACTGGAGGATGGCTGGGCTGGACTAATGGGTATGTTACTTTAGTGTTCAAATTATGCACGTAGTAATTGCCGAAGCTCGAGTGACGCCATTGCTGAAGTTGCACGTCAGCATTTCTAGAATACGCTCTCGTAGGACATTGACCTTTAGATTGTCGGCCTTCACAAGTATATACGTCATGTCCGGCGAAAGCTTCCAATCTGTCCAATTAATGACGTTCCCCTCGTCCTGGGTAGCTCTTAGCATGATGCACGATAACTCTACGAAAGAGTGCTCACGTCCTTGATGTCTACCATGGAGACAAGATCGGTCGTCTTGTTGCTTTTCAGGTCAACAAGCTGAATCCATCCATTCTGGAAGATAGAAAAAACTCCATCACCGGCTACAGAGTGTTCATGAGAGTTTGAGTTGTTTCGTGCTACAACTGACCTTCTGGAACCCAGTGCACGCCCTCCCGTGATGCATCGAATGTTCCATTGAATATATGGTCCAAGGATATTTTCCTGGCACCTGGTAGTCGATAGGTTTTCCCTTTATATAGAGACGTCGCAGCGAACAGTCCAATTGAAGCGGAAAGGAGAACGAGAGTTGCTAATGAGATAATCAAGTATTTCAGGCTGGCAGACCTCTTTGATACAGACGTAAGCAAGAGACGAGAGAAAGAGGGCTGCAACTGACTTTGTTCCCTCCTAGCGTCAAGTGGTTTCCCGGCTCTGTGTCAATGAAGACATTCCGCTCATTTGAGACAGGAACATCATCCTGCTTTTCAATGAGGCCCTCGCCTTCGTCTTCAGAGGAAGGAGGATCGAAAGGGCCTTCTTCGTAGTACACAGGAGGTCTGATGACGGGCAAAACTGAGTGTTCTATCCTCGAGCGAGAAGCCGGACTGTGGGTATCATCGTCTCCAAAATCATCCTCCACTCCATAGACACGCTCATAGGCTGTAGTAGACATTGCTGCAGAGTCTAATCCGAACTACTCAAGATTCCGGGCCCGGGGCGTCAACGTTTAACAGTTGTTCGGTGGAAGGACTCAATTGGCAATTACATAAGCCTTGAACAGCCAACAGCCTCTAGTAACTTGAAGTACTTCATTCAGGCTTCCGACAGCAGCTCAGACTTCAAAGTCATTCGCAGCAGCCATGGCGCCATCTCGGGCACCGAACACTAGCTGGGACCCAATTCTCCTTATTTCCCAAGCACGTCGTTTATTGTCTACATTGATTTCCGTTCGATTGAGTGTTCATTTCAGATCGTTTCAATGCAAACTCTTCATTATTTGACACTCTCCGTCCTCATCCCACCATTATTGTCGTTTTTTGCAGACCCCGGAGCACTCTCCTTTGAAGGAGGAGCAACGAATGTTGGTGCGTGGATACTACTCATTCATAGAGGATAGGATCGAGAATGATACTATTAGGGATGATCATGGATTGGCGAGAAATGGCTGGCCGTCCAACTGTACGTGGAATGCAGGGCGAAGATAGGTGGAACGCTTACTATGGCGCCTGGAGTGGTGGTAAACAACTTGGTTCCGGATGGGTGGAAGGCATGTGGGACGGTCGGACAGACCCTATGCGAGGCTGGGTTATAGCATTCTCATGGATGTTCGCATCCTTTGCAGAGTATGTGATGGATAATCCAACAGGCCATAAGAATCTAACCATACTAGCATATACTACTTATGTATTCTCGTTCGACGGCCACGCCTCCTCTTGGATTTTGCGCTAACACTCGGATTCAGCCACATCGTACTCACGACTTATTACTCGGCTTCGATACCCACCTCTCTGTTCTTCTGGATCGTCATGTTCACATGGTCGGCAACAACA
This sequence comes from Rhizopogon rudus, assembly GCA_002995055.1. Classification (NCBI taxonomy): domain Eukaryota; kingdom Fungi; phylum Basidiomycota; class Agaricomycetes; order Boletales; family Rhizopogonaceae; genus Rhizopogon; species Rhizopogon rudus. The sequence goes on from PVYE01007529.1 coordinate 18,685, forward strand.
GTAACTATTGCGGAGCAACTTTGTGTCAAGAGGGAGATGACGGAAGGACTAATTATCTCTCCTCCGAGGGATGAAGTAGATGATATGGAGATGGGAGAACTGCTACGTAGAGATTAAGTGAGTCTTCGCGTGTAATGTGGCTCAACAGCTCCTACCGGTCTTAAATGAACTGAAGCCTCCTTTCGTCCGCAGTAGTCAGTACCAAACCTTGCCAAGGTTTCAGTGGCGTAAATGTCACTAACTTGTTCAAATGCTCAGCCTTGTGCAGGATTCATTACCGTTTAGGTGAGCTAAACGAATGAACCCACTTGGCGAGATATCTGACACCCCCAACTTACAGAATTGATCAGGGGTTTGAGGTCAGTTGTTAGCCTCGTGATTTTGTACCGCCGACGGCGGTCTCCTGTTTTTCCCAAGTTCGAGTGGCCCTGCTCTTGATCTCGATCTGGATACGGAACACGAGGTTCAAATGTTTGCAATGTTGGTAAGCATCGTTATGTGGGCTAAGACTTTGTGATTAAGTATCGCCCTCCGGAAAGTCTACCTGTTTCATTTCCGCTGGGTGCTCGGCCCGCCGGGAACTTTTGTGAAGTATGCTGCGGCTACATACACAGCCAACAGTCAGTTCTTTTTATCTGTCTCAGCATGCTCTGCTGAAGTCTCGCGAGTGACAACCACGGAAATTTCCTCGTTTAAAGCAAGTGAATCATATGACTGCTCACTCATCAAGTTATTTTGGACTTAACTTTAGAATTATTGATGTGGCGGTCTTGCAGGTGATTAGCTTTCGACCTTAGTGAGCCTGCATGCATTCGCATGTCGCCATGCAACTGCTGACAGAAGGATGTAAGCGCAAGGTGTTGAAATCTTGCCTTTTTCGTCGAGCAGGTTTTCTGTTTTATGTATCGCGCAAGCTACTAGTTTGAGCATTGTGCTGCGCTTCTAGAGATCTGGTCACTCGCTACGCGAGGGTGGTTACAACAGCTCTATTGGATAATCCAGACGTCACGGTCAGCTTTGAGGTTCTGGGCTTGATCTACTGTGACGGTTACGATTGAACCTGATGATTGGTTCAAGGGATATGTCATGAACATACTGGATCTTTCATCCTCGTGGCTTCATGACGCGTCAGCAATTCGCCACATGGCACGTTTTTACCGAAATTGACTCAACACAATACTAATCCGAGTGCTTCCAATCTGCATTTGTCGACATGGTAGATCGTGTTGTGGAGCTTTGACAGTAGCTGGGAACATGTTGGTGTGAACGCTGTGTGTTCAGTAGTTCATGCCAAGTCACGATGCGAATATGACTCCCTCGTTTCAGTGGTGTGCCATCTGTTATTTATGAAGTAGTAGACTTACTCCGGATGCAGGCAAGATCTAGTTCCTGACAGAAACGATCTCATGACAGATACACTCATTGCTGGCTTTTGCCGCATCAGCCCAGACAATAGTGAACGATCTGGATTATCCCCATTTACAAGGCCTGGGTCTGGGTTCGCAAAAAGAATGTATGATTTTTTCTTAGACTCCGGTATCTTCTTGGATGAACACCGGCGCCGTATGTTCATAGGTGTTCATCCTGCCGCATCCCTCTCACAACTGACAAGACAACCTACTCTGTACCCTTTCCTGCATGCGCCTGTGCCTATGGGAGATCGTTTCGCCATTTTGGCGAATACTTGATGGAGTCTACCGCATGCCCATAGGTGTGAAGCCAGCATTCATGTGGCGGAAGCTGGTCAAGGTTTTTTGTACATATGATTGGAGAACTTTAACCCTCGTGGCAGCTTTTGTGGAAACTTCGATCTGCTATATCCTAGGCTTTGTCTTTGGTGTGACAATACTGGTCAGGATCCGGAGCTTCGACAATATCGAAGCACGCTGGCAGTCGGGGCTGCAATTAATCTTAGGGGGTGTGCTAACCAGGATTCCGTTCCATATTGTCCTACCTAAGTAGAATTTGTATGAGATTCAATGTTCAGGGGATTTCCCCATGGAACTTGTGGATAAAAGATTATGGACTGGTTGTTGTTACAAGTTCCCTCGAATAAAACGTGCGATGAATATCGGCATGTGTAGTATCCTGGTTAGCGATCGGCCGATTTTGGGAGGCTAATTCGGTACCAATTATGAAACCGCGGGGCACATAAGAAGTTGTCTGTAGGTATGGTATCCGTTTCATATTGGACGGTCAGAGGGTAAACGACTTTATAACAGGTCAAACGCAAATTGGCAAGACCTGAGCTTACGAAGAACTGGAAACTTGGGGCAGGGCAGTTCACGGCAGTTAGTTACACATTTTCACGCGAACGGCATGGGAGAAGTGCTAGTACCTGAGCATCAATGAAAGCTACCGTAATAAGCGGAAGTCTGTGATTGCTCCGCCCATTGCGCAACGTTGAGCGCCACAGGTTATCCCAGCTGAGGCTAGGTGAACTGCCTTCGACTGGATTTTGACGAGTTGATGAACTTGAGGCTGAGGGACGTAAGGTGGTACACATAGGGACTCGCGTTTAATTGAAGTCGTGATGGGGGCGACATGAGTGGTTTACTCACTACTTAGAGAAAGTTTTATGAGTGCTTATCTTGGGCGTCCACTTTAGTTGTTCCGCTGCCCTAATGCTCCCTAGTAATACTTTCAGATTTCAGATCGCACGCTATATACTCGCTTTCCATCGGGGGAAGCGTACCGAGATATTAATGCCGGCGTCATCCTGGTCCGCCACCCTGTACACGAGGCGCTAACACGAATACCTTTAAAAGACCGACTGTGGCGGGGAGAAATACACCTACACCTGCTTTTTCCAATCCACACAATGGATGCACTCAAGAGCATGTTGTCGCCCTTAGGGATGAGCAGTGCTAACGCAATACAAGACACCCTTGTACGTTTGCTCCCATTTAGGAGCAGTAAATGTACTGACAGCACCCATTCGCTATAGAAACTAGTAGTCATTGGTGGGACTGTCGAAACAGCCAGAAGAGCATCGGCTGGAGCTTGGCATACTTTCCTTGACTGTACGGAAGGTTCCAGAGCTCAACCAACTGCGCACTCCTAATGTTCTCATTTACAGCCTTCTTCTTGACCGCGCACTTCAGCCAGGAAGATTATCCATATGATTGGTAAATATCTGTCTACGAATAGCTAGACCACTTCTTACCATTGCTTTGTAGGTTAATGCACTGGCTTTCCAAGGTTAGTAGCGATTCAAACAGTTCAACCTATACCGGGATTGACACTAAGCCTAGCAACCTGCCTGGGGGCGCAGTCGCGAATTTGAAATTACCACACGGACTGTTAGCCGCAACGGTCTCACGCAGTCAACGACCGGTGACCTAGATGAGGAAGATGAAGACGAGGATGAAGATGCTCTCGTACACGGACGTCGCAAACGCAAGGTTGCGTTCATGCCAAGTATAGGTAGGTTATTACCATATACGCACCGGCTTATTAATCATTTGGTAGACACGACTCACACCATTTATTACCGTGGTCACTGGCTTCGGGTATGTTGTTATTCGGTAATGTCCTCGGAATGCTAACTTATGCTAACGTGCTTTGGTAGATAACGCGAACCAAGCGCTACCCAGATTATGGTCATGGCTCTGCTCTCAAAATCAGGTCAGTTCTATTTTTTTTCTTTCTTTCTCAGGCCTTCCTTTAACATTCCCACTGTCATGCAGTGTCATTGCTCGTAACAATGACATTTTGAAGAAGCTCGTCCTCGAGGCAAAGCGGGAGTACGAGAAGGATGCTGAACACCGCGTCCACATTTTTATGGCTGACACGTGAGTTTTCCCTTTGCATTAAGGTACACACGTATCTCATTCCATTTCCAAGGACGTATGGATGTTGGCGTTGGAATGGAGCTCGCCAGAAGCGTCCCATGAGTTCCATTGTGTTGCAGCCAGGCGTCAAAGATATGCTCTTGGCTGATTGCAAAGACTTCCTTTGCTCCGAAGATTGGTGAGTGAGCTTCCAGAATGATAGTGCTATCAGAACTCAGTTACTGTTTACAGGTATGCTGAAAGAGGTCCGTGAGATGGTCTGACGTTGAAATGTCACTGATGACATGGTACAGGGATACCTTTCCGCCGTGGATATCTGTTACACGGTGTTCCGGGAAGGTTTGTACGATTATGCTCCAGCCATCGCCGATACTCACGCTCTATTGGTCATAGTGGCAAGACTTCGTTAATACATTCATTGGCAGGTGAATTGGGATTGGATATCTACGTTGTCAGTTTGTCATCAAAGGGGTAAGAATGGCTTGGGCCACTCAATGACCGATCATTAATGTTTTTTGAATACAGGATGAGTGATAATACACTGACAACATTGATGGGTCATGTACCATCCAGGTATGGTTCTCTGTCATGGAATGTTATTCCCGGTATTCACTTTATTCTCGTATCTAGATGTATTTTGCTTCTTGAAGATCTGGACGCTGCGTTCACGCGCTCCGTCAGTCGTGATGCATCATCAACTGGTGCTCCCACAGCATCTAACGCCAATAGTACTGCTACTACAACAACTGAGACTAACGATGGATCAACACTGAGTTTGAGTGGACTTTTGAACAGTCTTGATGGCGTCGCCGCTGCAGAAGGCCGGTGAGTTGTTATAATTCCCTTTTGGAATTAGGTCGCTGATGTGTTTCATGCAGACTCCTTTTTGCAACGACTAACCATATTGAGCGCCTTGATCCAGCTCTTAGTCGTCCAGGTCGTATGGATGTCTGGGTGAACTTTACGCATGCGACAAAGTGGCAAGCCGAGGGTATTTTCAAATGTTTCTTCCCATCGAAGCCCACTGGTGTCGCCGCCACAGTGCCACCTGCAGAGTCGTCCGAGAACATTGATGCATCCCAGAAAAACCTCCCGCTGCCGAAGCGCAAAGTGCCGGGTCACATCATACCTGTGCTTGATGAGACTGAGATTTCTGAGCTTGCTAAGCGTTTCGCAGATGCTATCCCCGAGAACGAATTGAGCGTCAGTTATTTGAAATAGCTCCATTCGTTCGCCACTGATGCCGTTTTAGGTTGCTGCGCTCCAAGGTTACTTGTTAAAGAACAAGGTTCGTCCTCAAGAATGTGTCGAAGAAGTTGCGCAGTGGTACGTAGACTCCCCTAGGAGAGGCGGTATGATCTAATTTGTTTCGTAGGGTCATTGATGAACGCGCAACACGTGAGAAGCTCAAGAAGGAGAAGGCGGAAGTACGTATCGTGCGGGCGTATCACTGTCATAACTTGTGCTAATACCATTTCAAGCGCGAGGCGAAGGAGAAGAAAGAGGTAAGTTCCGATGTGATCCTATTGATCCCGTTTTGGTATCTGATTCAATCTGATAGGCTGAGGAGAAAGAGCGCAAAGAGGTATCGTATTTCAGCTCTGTTCTGTTGGAGTCTCAATGACACTCACAAACTATTCAGAAAGAAGAGAAGGCTGCTAAAGAGGTAATGTCCTTTCACCTTCCATTATGCGCATTCCTGATGGTAGACCGATCGTAAAGCAAGAAGAAAAGGAGATCAAAGAGAAGTCTGACAAGAAAGAGCGCGCGAAAGCCAAGAAGGCACAGCGTGCAGAAGCTGCCATGAAGTTAGAGGGTGCCTCCAGCAGCACTACCTCGCTGAGCACGCCTGAACCCGTGATCCCTATTGTCCTAAGCGCCAGCGAATCATCCAGCTCGGAATCGGAAAGTAGCAATGGTGGTATTGAGGCCGACACTGAGGAGAGCATAACCTCGGAGGAGGAACCCGACAAGACCGCCGATGGCTCCGGAGCCGGTGACTCCGCTGTCAAAGACAACCACTCTAAGGAGAAATGGGTTGCCGTGAAGGCTGACTCATAAGTCATGACTGAACGCACTTTGACAAAATTGATTTCTAGGATAGAAATCAGAGGCTTGTCATCGCCACTGCCTTTTTGCATTCGGGTCCGTTCTGTGACATATCACTTCGAGACATATTGGTACAGTTTAGATGGGTTTGCACTATTTACTCAACCTGACATACCGCCGCACGTATACTCCTTGGCCGTGTTAGTTTGCTTTAGTTGATAATATTATCTCTGCTAGCTAGCGCACTCCATACCCTCCATGACATTCTATTAGAGCGAACAGCAGTCTATAACGACTGAAACGCAATAAAAGGCTACAACAACAGTCGATAAAGTGGGCTATATAGGCTTCAAATTGACATCAGAGAGCGTTTTGAAGGCTTCTTTGTATGCGTCCAACAGGGCTTTCACCCTCGTGCGTTCCGCAACCAATGCCTCGTCCTCGTTCAGCAAATCCGCGAAAAGCTCAGGCTTGTATAGCGACGCGACCAAGCGGTTCTGAACTTGCTGCGAGGTATAGCTCACCAGGAAGTGCATGATCGCCTTCGGTATCAGATCTTGTATACTCTGGCGGACAATCGAGAAGTATGATGCAATCAGAGATCTTATCAGTGACGTCTCCATTTCTTCCCGCAACGTCATTTGAGAGCCAGGCTCAGAAGACGACACCTGAAAGCACGTTCAGGAATCCACATACAAGAGGTATGTGTAGGCGGCAGAATACTCACAGCTTCGATATGCTTCCCCAGACTCTTCATATCAAACGCCGCGCTATTTCCATCGAGCGTTCGCTTGCCTGCCATTAGACCGGTGGGGCCTGAGTTCTCCGTGCTCGATACATCACGACCTGTGGGCACAGGAATGGGACCATCATGCGATCTCTCCACAGTAGATCCGGCGATCGGTCCAGGACCATTCTGGCCGAAGAAATAGTTGAGGAACGTTTCTCTTGCAGAATGAGGGGAAGTTCCTGGTGCGCCTGAATGCTGTGGCTGCGGATGTGCGGAGGAGTGACGGGGACCGTGAACAGTTTGCGGTTTAGACGATGATGCTTTTGCAGTATGCGCTGACCCCGTGATCCGAGTGCGGTCATGAACGGTGGAGGACACAGAACGCCCATCACGAGAAGGAGCTCCATTTACTCCCACAGGCTCATCGGCCGATGATTCATCCTCGTCGTCCAGTGTTGGTGCGCCGTTGATTAGTTCGTGACTCTGGGGCTGATAGCAAAAGAAGCGAACATCAAGATCATTATGACGGAACCGACCAGCAAATAGTGCTCACACGTGTATTTTGCGCAGGTTTGGACGGGGGAGATGTCGCAGCTTGTGCGGCGGCCGCGGAGCCAGATATGAACGCAGGATGATTGGTATTGATGTATGCAGCTTGTATCTCGATCAGGCTCTGTGCGTACTCTGATGTGGGTCCGAGCCGTTCTCTCAGAAGTTCTGATACGCAATCAATCAGTTGCGCGTGAAGTCGGGGGAACCGTTCCAATTCCTGTGCGGCGGAGTTGAATGGGCACATCGAGAACGGGAAAGGACAAATAACTCACTGTGCTCGTGCAATTATGGCAAATCTTGACAAGCTCTTCATACACCAACTCCACACATCTCAGACTAGGTGACTCCAACAACTTGATCTGCGGCTTTACTAGTAGGTCAAAGGCAGACTCGGGAACGAATAGGCTTGGCCGAGGGCCAGTCGAGTTACGAATCGCGGTTCGGATATCCTGGTTGTCAAGATTTGAGGTCGAATCGATAGAAGCAAGCGCATGCCCGAAAACATCGTTGAAGATATAATATATGCGCGCGCCACCTGAGAGCTCTTTAGTAGAAATGTCGACCTTCGTGCCTTCTATCGATGCAACGAAATCGTGCGCGAATTTATTCATCAGCCGTAAGATGAGTGCGCCTTGCTGCATTGAACTGAGCCTTTATCCACGTGTCTTGACAGGTGACTGACGTACCTGGTTCTTGTCCCCAAAGATGGCTGCGTCACCAAAAGAATTTAGTTCATGCTGCGCTTGTCCCATGAGCGTGTTAAGGCGAGCTTTCATGTCCGGTAGCTTGTCGCGTATATGATTCATTAGCACCTGGTTCAGGGTTCTGGCAAGATACTTGGTTCCATTCTTGTGTGCAATGTTCCGGTACGCAGCATGATTGCGGAAGAACTCGGTCTCGGATTCCAGAGCGTCGCTCATGCGCTTCTCTGAGTTGATGTCCTGCTGACTCCGGTTCACAACCCCGATAAAGCCCAGCTTCAGCGGGTAGACGCGTCCTGTAAGAATATCGAGGGCGTTGGTACCTGCATCCATCAAGTCTAGCTTTGTGAGCACTCCGATTGTTCGGCGTCCCTGCGGATCGACAGAGCGAGCAAGTTTCAATGCATCCGAGTTGGCAAGATCCACATTGGCAGGGGAGACAGCTAGTATGACACTGAATAAACATAAGAAAACTGCAGCACGACAGCAGGAAGAATGGTAACCTGTTAGGTTTGGTGATATAATCGACAACGAGGCTGCGTATTTGCCTCTCGATATCACTAGGCTGATCTCCGACTGGGATCTATAAAGTTCAGAAGCACCTGTAGTGATGAATTGCCGCTAACATACCTTGGTCAAGCCAGGTAGGTCAACTAGGGTGAGGTCCAAGACATCAGGGCTGTATATTTTCAGCGAAATTGGGAGTTTGCTAATGCCCTTATTCTGTCCAGCAACTCGAAACGTCTCCTGCTCTATCTCTTTCCGTATCTCACTGTAATCTGTGAACCGCTTATCGACATGCAAAAATTGACCCCACTCGGTACAGGTGGGGGCTGCTGGATCGGGTAAAGGGGTGTGGATAAGTTGTAGAACAAGTGGACGGCGGGTAACGATGCCCTGCCCACGCGGAAGGAAGTCACGACCAACGATACTAATGACGAGCATTAATGGTATGTTAGATGCAATAGTTGTCACATACTTTTCAAGTACACTGGATTTGCCCGAAGACTGACTGCCGACCTGCCAAATAATGTCTGAACAATGCTTCCTGTTATCGCCATGACCAAAGTGCACGTACCACGACTAGCTGTGGCATATCCAGCTCACCGCCTGCCCCACACCCAGGTCAATGCAAACCCTAGTCCCATGGTCTTTGTCGGAACTCACCGAGATTGCTGAAGGTATCCTGCAGCCGGTTGACGAGTTTAATAAGGTCGGAATCCATGGCGGCTGCTGTTCTATTCAATGAGGTCGTGGATGAAAAAGAAAGCTGGCAAACTGCGGCACCGAAGATGTTGATCTAACGTGCCGGACAAGACGCGTGGAAGCACAAAGTCACGGAAAGGCGCGTCACCACGGCACACTACTATTTGGCTAGGTGTGGCTTTGTAGGTTCAGGCCTAGACCTCACATACGATATTATTCGTAGAAGTCAGCTATATAAAAACACTAGGCTATTCTCTATCATGATCTACTTGGCCACAATCCACCGCTCTTAACCAGGTATTCATCTAGATTGCTTTGCTTTTCACGAGCTCTGCGGAGATAAAATAAGTCTCAGAACTCAAGGTACCATGGCAAAGATAAATCAATACTCACGCTCAAGCTCTGCAACTGCGCTGACTAGGATGTCTTTTTGCATCTTCTCGTCCTTGAGGTCAGCCATAACCTTAGCAATCACAGTGTTGGCAAGCTCAAGCTGCTCGCTCTCTTTCTGCTGCTGCTCGTAACGAACCCAGCTGTCGAGAACAGTCTTCACCTCAGAAGCAAGAGCAACCTTCTGTTTTTGGACAAATGCGTCTGCCTCCAGCTGAGCGGTCTCCTACTCGAAGGAAGCACTAAGTGGCCATTAAACCCTTATGTAATAGTTACTCACCTTGGAGAGAGCGAAGAGACCCTTGGTCAATGAAACGACATCCTTCATTTGCTCAACGGAGTTGATGCGGTCCTTCACTGCCTGAGTGTGCTCCGTTCGTGAGCTCTCCAAAACGTTCTTGATGCGTTCAATGTGACCATTTGCCCAGTCACGGTACGGTTCCTGAACAAGCTACATAGGAAACACGGTTACAATAAATGTTGGAAAGTACAATTGTGATGAAAGTACCTTGGCAATGTAAGCAAGAAGAATGAAAGTGCCAGCAGCAACAACGGTCTCTTCATTCACAACGTAGAGCTCCTGGGAGATAGCAGTTGCAACAAGACCGGTGCCGAGAATTGCAGAACCAGTCTTGGTGATGAGACTCGGCGAGGAAGGGAGGGTATTAATCATTTCTGCAGCGCGCTGCTCAGGTGAGGGAGTCGAAGAGCTCATTGCGCGCCTGTGTGGGTATTAACAAACTCGTTTTTTTTCAAGACCGACGTCGAACGTACGCATTGACAGCCCGGGTGAAGCCAGGGAGGGTGCGCGGCCGAGCTACAGAACTTTGAGCTTAATACGACATGTCAGAGATTCACGCAGCACTAACCAGAAGCCTTGAGCGCATTGACCGCGATCCTGGACGCCATTTGTAGTGCAGATGGACTTAAGAGTCGGGTTTCGAGTCTGGAAGAAGAGGATGGAACACCGTGGGAAAGAAACTACTCCGACTTGACACGATACTTCGTTAACATCGACATCAAGCACGACCTCACGCGCGCGCAACATGTCAAACGTAAGTAGTACAATTTTGATTCACTTGTTTCTTCAGCAGAAGATACCATACTATCTGCAGCATGAGCGGGGCGATCGAGAAAACTGCTGTGAAGTCATGTATGTTGGTGATGCGTGGTGTGCATGATACATCTGCTTAATCGTTTGGAGGCTACAGATAGGGATAGGTCATAGGTCCCACACGGCGTCTTGTATCTCTTCCTGCTCATGATCCGAGCGGTGCGCTTAAACTGTACCCAACAACTGGGCAGCCCGCGGTCCAAGGTGGAAATGATCAGCTTCTCACATTACATGTGGTTATATTTTGGCTTCTTGGAAACATATGCTCATCTCCCCAAGTTATCCATCATGGTCAGCCATCGATATGCGAATCACTCGCTGAATACCACGGTATACTCGCATAGTTCATTCTTTTTTTGAAATTAACGCCACCAGAAGTACTGCACGAAGCACGTATGAAATACGACAAATTCATCAAGGGAGGCGATGTCGTTCGATTTAATGATGGCGCCCTCGTCACAGGAATTGGGTGGGATAAGCCCAAATAGGCTGTCATCCATGAAGGCCCGACGAATCGCTTCTCCGAGCTGCCATGTATTTCGTCCCCCATAGTACTTCTCCAACAAGTCTTTTCCGTGGTAATGTACTCCCGGAACCCTAGCTAAATAATATCCGGCCCTCTTCGAATGAGCCGCCCACGTTGGAAACCCGTGTTGTAGTCCGATGGAGACGGCTTTCCATCTTCTCGCACAGGATGTACATTTCATCTTGATCTATGGCAGAATTTCAGTTGCGCTCGAGAACCATTTGTAGAGCTAACTTCTGGGTGGAACATTGCTAACATCGGCACAAAACATGTTGTTTGATATATGAATAGGTTCTCTGTATGATGGTAGTCTGCATACAATGCACTTTCGAACGTCGTAACTTGTCCAGTATTATATCACGATTCCTGGTGCACCATTATCTTCGAGTGAGCCCGTTTCAGAAAGGCTATTTGGCCAATATCCTTGGTTATGTCGACCAGTCACGCACGTTAGAATTCGACTAGGTTGTATTTTTTGCCTTATACACTCGAAGCAGGATGAATTATATAGAAGCCCTGACAGCCGCTCTTAAACAAGATTCCAGAAATATACATCCCACAAAGTAAGTTTACTCCTGTTTCTTTGACTGATTCACTTGGTGAATTAAATGTCGCTGGAAGATGGACATGTTGAGTACATTTTCTTGGGGGGGGGTGAGGGCTTTTGTCGGGAAAGACTTCGTGAGATATTGGCAGCAAACAAGGAGTGATTGGGAGAGGAACGACTGTCTTCATTCTGTTAGGGTCTGACTACGGGAGACTAATTGGGACTGGACCATCTCGCCATTTTTAACGCTGTGTAATTGCAACTATGTACGGGCATATCGCACACGGCCATTACAGACGACAACAATTACATTATAGGGACTTTTACACTGACGATACAGGACCTGCCTGGCTCAGAAGATAACGAATGTGAGCTTTTAAAAAAGTGGGGTCCTCACAAAAAGAGTCCACTCGTGATGACCAGATGAACGGACAATTCATACATCCGACAGAGACTCCATCTGCACTTCCACTGTAATTCCACGATGTGGCTAAAATGTCACTTAGCCCAGTTCCAGCAACAATAATGCAATTACTAACATGAATGAGAGTCTGAGCAGGTCGAACGGGATACAGCACGTCATCATCAGGAAGTGTACACACGCTGTCCATCCAAGAACTCTCTATACTTCGGAGTTTGGATGTCCTGCGATATTGCTTCGGGTCGCCGATGGGGCTGCGAGTGGCATTGATATTGCAGTATCCGGTCTGCGTATAGTATCGCGCATTCAAGAGTGCAATGAATGAGTTGACATATACTTGAAAATAGACCACTGGTCAGCCTGATCCTCGGAGAACGCTTTGGGCATACGTTTCGGGAATAGAAATTGAATGCTGAGAAATACGAAGTTCCTCGGCATTGCTAGACACTTTAGGTGAGAGGGTTAGATACAGGATGAACAGCACAACAGTTGGAACCTGACCGTAATCAAAACAGTCAATGAACATACACTGCACGAAGTCTGAGCACGGTATGAGGCTGGAATTAGGATGGAAGGAGTAATACCTCGTCAGAATGCCGGTATTAATGGCGAAACCCATGAGTTTCGACATGAAGGAATCAATGCTAAATACTCCACGTTAGAGTATTACATTACGACCGTGTACTTCTCCGGGCTTACCTAGAGAACCCAGTACGGGAGGTAGCGAGGAAATAACATAGCGATGATGCAATCACTATATCGATCAAAGTAACAGTGGATAGACCCGTGACTGTTATCCATTGGATGTTGATGAAATCCGAGAACAGATGAACCCGATATCTACTCGGAGATACCAATCAGCACTTCTGAAGTTAGAAGTACGCTGCTTCACTCACGAAGCCCAAACAAAGACTATCATTGGGTAAAGATGATGAGTCAACATCAAGTTTCTAATTGAACTCTCACCGATGGAAAAACCTGAAGTGATTTTCAAGATCCAGTAGAGAGTATTTACAAGCGACAGACTCACCGAAACTTAAGGCAACGACGATGCACTAATAGAGGATCAACTTTATGACGTGATGGGAACGTCGATGGCGCACTCACCACTGCTATAGGGATAACTCTTGATCGACCATTGCTAGCTAGGTTCATCGTAAGTCGCAGCGAATCCATGGATAGTGGAACATATACCTTTCCATATGCGATGTAAATACAGACTATCGACCAGGAGGGCATTATTGAATGTTAAATGTAAAAATCTACATTGAACTTACGCATGCACCGAAAAGATAATGATAATCTGTGGAATATTTTCCTAAGGCAGATTGCAGAGCTCAGGAAATACGACTTACTTCTAATAATATATGAAGCTGCACGACACCATCCGAGTCAGTATTATGGGAAAGGGCCAGAATGGGGACTCACTTTGAAACTCCACACGACTTCGGTGAGACTACTGACGTTGGAGAACTCTGTCACCAAATAATGATACACGCAATGGACAATCACAATCAGGTGCAGAGCATCAAGGACCCTAATAGATCAGGGCACAGTGTGACCTCGACGTGTTCGATAACTGCAACTCAAAGAGACACCTACCAAAGAAAGGTGACCTGACGTAGCGTTAAGAACACAACTAACAATATAACAGCATGGACGTACAACCAGCGCATAGAACGTTATCCCTTTTTTGCTACGCGTATGGAAGTAGACGAAAGTTTGCACATTGCTTATACCAAAGAGCCTGTTTCACGATAGGTGACGATGAACAAGCGCTCAGCTTCGACTGCATAATAAGCAGATATTTTACTGACACTGCTCCGAGAATAATGCCGATAAAAAGAGCGCCATATGTGTCTCCAAGATCAACGCGCTGCGTTGAGGAAGACATGGTCGACTGAATCAAAGTCAGAGTCAAAATCCTCTGGCATCACAACAGCTTCACCGTATATATAGTATGATCACGGCGAATTCAGAATCAGGGTGGAGGCCAATAGCACAACGCCATCTAAGTATGTGAATTAAGTACTGATGGCAAGCCATATCTGCCACAATGGGATTCACAGCCACTCTGCCACGATTGGGGAATTTTTGGTTGCTAGCAGCTACGCTTGACGTGATGATCAGGATTGAAAAGTTCCTAAAGCATCCTGCATACGAAGCTCTACGCACATGGAGATTATTATGGAAGTGAAGATCTGGCGCTTGAAAACGGGTTACTTGCACCGAGTCCGAGTCAAGAACCAGCACTTTCGCACCGCAAACCGGTGAAAAGCTCAGCTTCTGCGTCCATCTCTTTCTCGACATACCCGCACCTGTTTTCTTCCCGCTCTACTGACTGCATTGGATCAGCGTACTGGATGAGTCGTCCAGTCTGGGTGGTTAGTGCAATATATTGTTGTCGTTTGTCGTCGCTGTTGCAATGTCAAGAACAGGTCCCTTTGCAGTCTTTTACACTCAGCGACGCAATTCCGTCACAATTTCAAATCGAGGAGCCTGGGGAACCGGCAACAGGCGGAAGCTTCTTGTGTAAGTCCTGTATACTTGCTGTATTCTATACCCTACCATAACGTTGGGAACTTGGGAACGGCCCGAACGGGATAAGTATGTCTTGATATGTTTTGATGCGGAGCTGAAATTCGACAGCGGCACGTTGACAGCAAGACGGAACTTTAGATATTGATAAACACTGAACAGTCACCAGCCAAGCATCGGCTGAACTTGTCAATTCAAACTTTAAAAGAAAGAGGAGAACAATTGTAATGACTATAACTGCCCAAACCTTTTAGCAAGGTGGACTCCTACTGTGAGATTAAATTTTCCGTGCATCAAATTTCGAAGATTGGAGCACATTTGCAGGTTAGTTGTCGAAGGCCGCCGATCACTATGGATCAGCTTAATTGATTATCGTAACAAGCTTGGCTCTGGTCACCTGCCTGTGCTCCTCCCACAGTAAAGATCGACCCTTTCTATATCACCCCAATCGTAATATATTGTAACCAATTGGTCAGTTACTGCGTCGAAAAGCGTCGGACTCGCATAATAACTATATTCTAATTAATTCGCCGAACACAGTCGATATCATGACAGCATGCCTGCAACAGTCTCGTACACCGCAAATGTAGCCATGTTAACCGGAATAGCCCTGGGACGGAAACAACCGAATAAGAATTTTGTGTGCAGTATTATAGCTACACTCATAAGAGGATCTCAACAACTCACCGCATCAGGGTTGGACTCAATCCGCGAAAGAAGACCCTAAAGCCACTTGTCTGATACGAATGCCGGATCGTTGATACCGTCGTGCGATATGGATCGATTTCTGACTGTATTGTGTTTTGAGCCTCGGTGCTCTGCATACGTGTCTTCACAACGTCCAGCGGAAATGTCGGGAGCCAACCAACAACGCCGGCCACCCCTCCACTGACAAATAACACCCACAGGGGTAGGGATTCCGTTTGACTCGAGTCTAACAGTAAACTAGAACCAGTAGTGAGATATCGACTTGCAGCCTCGTACTTTCCAGCGGACGTCAACTACGGTATATAGGCCGTGAGGGTGCTTACCCCTAAGAAGTATGCACCATATCCAGTATCACGAAGGGCGGTAGCGGTGAAACCACGATATAACCCCTTGAGCCCATGTTTCCGATAAATAGTGGATACAAGTTTTCTCGCAGAGACGCTGCCTAGTCCGCTCTCTAACATGTTTTGCTGTCTGATTTTAATGAGTTCGATAGGCGCAGAAAGAAATCTGACGCGTCCACGCTGGTTAGTTGCCAACCTACCACATTTGGAATTTTCTCGTGTAGAGCGCTTACGACGTGACAACACCACAGCAACTCCCGGCAATTGTAACTTGGGTGAGGGAAGGGATAAAATCGTCCGTCACTTGCATTTTGAGGAAAAACTTGTAGGACGCGAATATAAGACCGTTCATAAGAGCGCAGGTTGCCTTTGATTTTCCACGTAAGATAAGGTCATAGCATTTATGCGCAAAAGCAAGACCAGAGGCGAAGCGATACCCTTATATAAGCCAGTGAAGCGCTCCTCTCTAATGATCGTCGCAAATGCATGTGATACTGAATGATATTTCGAAGACAGGTCAGGATTTTGTAGGCGGACTTTGACTGCCGATATTGTAAGGTTATGACGCGGGCCTCCAGTCAAGTTCAATTCATACGGGCAACGCAAAACATACCGGTGTCAAACGGGTGAGCAATGAGAAGGCCGACAATGCCTGGAATGCTATAGAAATCAGCGGACCTTGATGAGTGCGAAAACTCTACCTGATATTGTGCCTGCTATAAAGTCAGCCGTGGGGTCAAGGTCTGTCGTTGCCAGTGTGAGCAGGCTGTAAGCATCATCAAAACAGTGCTCACCTGGCATCTTGATCAACAAGTTTGATTGTGGTATCGTGCAGAGATCCGAACTAGATCAAAGTGTGTGTGTGAACAACCTTACATAAGTAAAGTTATTGAAAACAACTACGAACCTGCAATTAGGCGCGCGATAAATGGACAAGTCCATAATTTTCCTGTGGTAACCGGTCTCCGGTGATGCTGGTGAACGCTGCTCTGAACTATATTCAGCATCACGCAAGGCGGAAATTCTCAATATAGGTTAGGCAGACAGGTGGAGCGGGGAACGAGCACCCTTCGCCATTTTGGGATCTCTGTCAACTCCTTTCGACCAAGTACAAACGTCTCTGGGTCGGTGTAAGAACTATAGATAGCTCAACGTTGCAACCTCACCTTCTTTGTCAGCGGCATTTTCTTAGCATTGACAGGCGAGAATGGCTGATTTCGCGACTCCCGAGTTTCTTGACGCACTGAAATCTCTATATCCTGCACCATCGAACTACGTCGATGGCGACTGGTTCTTAGCTGCCGGTATAGCCTTCAGCTCGAGCAACTGTCCCGACGGAGTCCCTTGTGTACTCAGTTATGCCCTTGAGGATCTCGACAAGCTCCCTGACACTTCGGATGAAGATCGTAGGTTGTTAGTGCGGAAGATGAGGGATGGCATCTTCAAGTCTGGCATGATCTCTGGTTATCCTAAAGTTATTGGGCCATATCTCTTGAAACTGGTGATCTCACAAGATTATCTGTAGGCGATCAACGCTCTTGCAACGCTGTATGAAGCCACTCCAGAAGCACTTCGAGACACAGAGCTTCTGCGGTTCGTGTACGAGATACTCCTCTTTCTCTCCTTCTCACTTTTTCTATACAGTGACCCCAGTCGTTCACAAGAGGAAATTGCGGCAGCTGGTCAGGCATATTTTGATTCAACTTATGGTGATACCGCTGCGCAAGTTCAGCCCATGCTGAGATCCATATACCCTGACCTCGGTATGTGCACGATGCCCATAAAGATGTTTCTACTTTGGCCCCTGAATTTGACCACCCACAGAACACTTCACGACGAAACTGGGGTACGGGTATGTGTACGCCTTCTTAGAGGTGACATCGGCCAAGGAGACATCATTTGCCATGATTTCTGCTCTCATCCCAAACGACACGCCTCGTCAGGTTGAATGGCACTTGACTGGCGCTATTCGTAATGGAGCAGCAGTCGAGGAGGTAAGAGCTGTACGAGAGATTGCGCTGAGAATCGCGGTCAAGGCTGGTATCCCTTTAAAGCATGAAGTTCCTAGCATTTGATGCGCATACATGAAATGAAGAGAATATAGCAATAATATAACCTTTCGAAGGGTGCATTTTGGTGTTCGCCGAATGTGCGCGATACTCGATTCATAATTTCGATAATGTATGAGACAGACCATCCTGCTTATGAATGAGAGTTGTTAGGTTGCAGACTGTCAAGCGCTTTGGCTTTGGTACAGTTCAGTTGATCGAATTAAGTGCGGCAGACGGCGAATCACCTTCAAGTTGCGGTGCAAGGTCAAATACTCAAGCTCAAGTTGTAACCCGATTACTAACAAAGCAGAACGAGCGAGGTGGCACCTGTAAAGATTAACATGAAAACACGACCGGTAAGTAAGATTCTCAGCCATAGCTCGGTTCTCCTACGAGTCTCATGACGAATCTATACATTCTCCCCAGATGCGATCATCCACTGCAGTTTTTGTGTAGCTTTCCCTGGTAACCCTTGGTACGCCATGAATACGGTATGATAGCCACTGGTTTCATCACGGTAGTAGTCGCACTGGCAGACATTTTCGAGTCATGTTTGACTCTGAATACACCGATATAAACCATGCAGGAAATAAACAGATACAACCCCTGTGAAGCCCGGTGTATGCTGACATGGGGTGAGTTGCCTCCCATTTTTTGTGCCCGATCTCCTATCGCTCTTTTGGAATTACAATGTCTAGGAGACACTGGGTGCAAGACTATAAGTGCTTAGCCTCACCGTCTTTGCTAGTAGCATTTTCCCAGTATTTCACAATTTGGATGGCTGATATCGCGACTCCCGAGTTTCTCAGCGAACTAAAGTCTCTCTATCCTGCAACAGCAAACTACGTCGACGGCGCCTGGTTCCTAGCTGTTGGTATAGCATTCAGCTCGAGCAACTATCCCCGAGGGCGTCTCATGTATACTGTACTCTGCCATGCCCTCGAAGATCTCGACAAGCGTCCTCGAACCTCCGACGAAGATCGCAGGTTGCTAGTGCGGAAAATGAGGGAGCTACATTTTGAGGAGACACGAGCTGTACGAGAGATCGCACTAAGAATCGCGGTCAAAGCTGGCGTCCCACTGAAACATAAAGTTCCCCACATTTGATCCATATTGTGACTATTTACATGAATGCAAGGGAATATATACCCTTTCGAAGGCTGCATCTTCTGATTGTACGTAGGGTAGTGCCCGCCGAATTGTGAAGAAGTGCTACAGAGCTCCATTCGTCATTTCGATACACGTCATTGCTCAGAATGTAGAAGACAGATCATCATCGCTAATACCCATTCGTCATTCTTGTAGTTCTACATAATTCGCTACAGCCGCAGTTAAGTCATCTCCTTAAGACATAAGACGAGGAAGAACGTACCAGGGAACATTCCGAACTCCCCGCGTGGATTCTTGCCTTGCCACCAGCCTTCGCCAGCCTCTTCGATTTCGACAATCCTGTCATCTACCTGGAATGATATCTCATTTTCTTCGCCGGCTTCATACCTGACAGGGAAGCGGAAAGAAAGCTTAAGATCCGAAAATCTCTTTTGGAAACAGACCTACTCGTAAAGAGCGATTGCTACAATGCCCTCCTCGGCAGCAGAGACCTCAGGTTCGGGCTCGGGTGTGGGAATACGAGGTGGTGGGGGAGGCATGGCTGGCTATTATCTCATTATGAACAACGCATGCCTTCAATATCCAACAGATTCACTCACAGCTGGTGGTGGTGGTGGCGGTGGTGGCGGCGGCGGCGGTGGCGGAGCTTCCTCGGACGGCTCCACAATTTCAACATAATTTGCTATAATGCAGTCAGCACTAGACCAGATGGGTTGAACGGGAAAATACTCACCAGGGAACAACCCGCTCTTTTCGCCACCCTCGCCAACGCCACTCCACCAACCTTCGTCAATCTGTTCAATCTGCTCGATAAGTTCACCTTCAAACAAGGTCATTTCATTTTCTTCCGCAGCCTGATATACAGAACGAATCGTCAGATTTTGTGAACTGCAGAAAAAACTCGATCATTAACCTCATAGTCATACAATACTTTCGCGCAGATACCCTGTTCCGCATGTGCATATGTTGGCTCTGGCTCAGGTTCTGCCTCCACACTTAATGCCTGCATCTGGGCTACAGGTGGCGGAGGCGGTGGTGGAGGCGGCGGCGGCGGCTAGACATAGAGTAAGTAATGAACTGCACAAAATTATTGTATTCTCACTGCCGCTTCCTCTTCTTCCGCTTCTACCGACGCTGGTGCAAATGCTGGTGGTGGTGGTGGTGGCGGTGGC
>PVYE01007544.1:0-22708 GCA_002995055.1 Rhizopogon rudus
CGGACGACAAACGACAACGACATTTTAGAATTGAGCATCCCTTATAATAGACTAAAGTCCCCAGCACAAAGTCAGGCTCTTGGCAAGTTCGGGTCGACTAAAGGTAGATGCCCGAGCACCACGATCTAGCTTTATGTCACAATGAATGAAGCCAGCAATGTGAACGTGCTTCAATGCCGACAGCGAACGTGCAAAGGGTTAGGCTTATATACTACGCTACATGACGGATCACGTACCACTGTTTGCACTAGTAAGTAGCTACCTGAGGACTCGGAGCAATCCTATTTCTAACTTCGACAGCTTGCCCCATTATAATATTGACCTAAACTGGGCCCCAACAACTTGAACTCCATGGAAAGATATTCGAAATGTTCGAATCGCCCGATGGCGTACACCAAACTGGATGGCTGGATGGCTGTGTAAAGCTCGAAGAACTCGGGCTTCATGCTGATATAGGGTACGTTTCACCCGCAGCGGGCCGCCGCCGAGACGTGATACTAGTACTTGAACGTTTAAACTTCGTCAATTTGACGGCTACTACTTGACCAGTCACCTTGTCTTCGACCCGGAAAACTCGGGCCTGTAATATATGGTAAACTTCGTTTAGTGACAATCATATACGAGGATGGGGGTGCTCACAAAGCCCCCCAGAAGGAACGATTATCTTCCTTCTGTTATGTCAGTGGCGGGACTTCCCATGCGGTAGCGTGAATATACCTCGATTATTGATATCCTTCTACCCATATTCCAAGCAACGAGATCTATCGGAGGTACTCACAAGGAGGCATACATCGTCTTTACTATCTTCTACAATCTAATCCGCCTTCCAATTGATGCATAACATAAGATAATCCCCATAAAATCAATGAAAAAGTACATAAAGAAAGCACAAATAACAATACAAATTAGTATACTACCGTCCCGCACCCTGTGTAGGTTTCCCAACAGCCATCTGCATCTGCTGCTGCACCCCCACCCCTCCCTGCCCATTCACCTGATTCGGCATCCCTCGTCCAACCCCCCACGAATAACCCGGCTGCATTCGCGCACCAGGCACACCATGCACACCATAGCCCATATACGGGTACTGCTGCATCATCGCGTGCTGTTGCTGATCCTGCCCAGGAGCCCGGAACGGCGAATATGCGAAGCCGTACTGCTGCGGCATGCCCGGATGCTGTGCAACTGGCGTAGCTTGCGTCGGGAGTGGTGTGGCATTGGGCATCGGTGAGCTCCTGGCTTGGTTTTGTTGGAGCATCGGAGAGCGCTTGGCTTGGTTCTGGAGCATGGGACTGTTGCGAGCGGCGAGATGCCCGGGCATGGGACTTCGTGGTTGTCCATTCTGGGGTGTCATACGTCCGGCTTGCATGTGGACTTGCGCCTGTGATTGTGCTTGCGCCTGGGCTTGAGCTTGGGCTTGCGCCTGGGCTTGGGCTTGGGCTTGGGCTTGGGCTTGGGCTTGAGCTTGAGCTTGAGCTTGAGCTTGAGCTTGCGCCTGGCTTTGCGCTTGCGCCTGCACCTGTGCTTGCGCCTGTGCTTGCGCCTGAGCCTGTGCTTGAGCCTGAGCCTGAGCTTGAGCCTGAGCCTGAGCTTGAGCCTGAGCCTGTGCTTGAGCCTGAGCGGCTTGAACCCGTGCCTGCGCATGAGCTTGAGCCTGTGCCTGTGCCTGTGCATGAGCTTGCACTTGTGGCTGCTGCGCATGGGCAGCTTGAGCTTGAGCTTGAACAGCCTGCGCCATTCGAGCTTGATGTTGTTGTTGTTGTAGCTGCTGGTGGTGGTATATCTGTTGTACCTGCGCTTGAGTATGCTGCTGCAACATATGCTGCCCGGCGGCCGGTTGGGGTGCATTGGCTTGTGCAGGGGAAAGCGTCGGTTGGGGGAGATAGCCCATTTGGGGTGTAGAAGTTTTGGACTGCGAACCCTGTGGTGCAACTTGGATGAAATGAACGGACGTGGCTGGCGGACGGTGTGGTGTTTGGGGGAGTTGTGAGCCGGCTGCGAGGGGTGAGGAGTGCGGCGCTTGCGATGATGGAGGTCGGGGGGATTGTGTGTACCGGTGAGCAGGCGATTGTGCAGGAGGAAGCGGCGAATGGGCACCTACGCGGGGTGACACCGACGTGCCATGTCGCAGTTGCCCTTGTAGCTGGTTCACGGTGGGATGTGGAGCAGGGGTAGCGGTAGAGCGTGGTACTTCGGGCATGACTTGGAAAGTCTGTATTGGATCGGCTTTCTTCTTTGCTGCCTTGGGTTTCTGATCAGAAACTGGTTGGGGAGTTGGTGTTGGCACCGGTGCGGGAACAGCAGGGACAGGAGTAGGCTGCAATCGAGCGGGCTGAAGTTGCGGCGTTGGCACGGAGGCAGGTATTTGACCTTGTGCTTGATTTAGTAAATGTGGTTGACTGAGAGTCTGAGCTTGAGCTTGAGCCTGAGTGACTGCGTGTGCCTGCAACGTGGCTTTGAGAAAAGGTTGGGTTTCTAATCCAATTGCCAGGCGAACTTCCTGGGCACGGCGAATGGCTTCCAATACCCGATAACTAAGTGGAGGTGAGCAGGAGGAAGCTCATTTTTGAACATTATGGAGTACCTTGGAGTATGAGACCGAGTTGGTCTCGGGTTCATGAACTGCATGATCTTGCCCCGACGAGCCTTTTCGGATTCATCTTCCTCAGGTGTAATGGCGGCCGCTTTGCGCTTCAAGGAGACGGGTATGCTTGGGGTAGAGACTCTGAGGGTATGATTCACTATACGGGTTAAATGTGGGTCTGGGTCAAGACATAGGGGAGGCGCTGTGTGTAGCTACAACGAAGATAAGTTACAGAAGGAAGGATCGCAGATGTAGGTTACCAATATCTGCGCTTCGAGGTCAAGGACGTCCGAATCTGTGAATTTATTGCCCGAATGTTGGTTCATGAGACATAAATTTGCCCAAAGTGTCTCGTCATTCGGGTGCAAAGCGACACGGCTCCGCTCAGGTTTCTCCAGGGGCGGATCTTTCACTCTCTTTGGGCGGTAGTCCAGGAGCTCTACGAGCATGCAACCTAGTCAAAGTATAAAGAGGGGACCTTGCTCGGATGAATGCAACCTCACCATCATAGAATGGTACGCGTGCGGAGTCAAAAAGCTCGAGATAGTCGACGGGTATACGGTGTGCTCGGACGTCATCAAGCAGGGACTGCAATATTGGAGATGTCAGCACACTTCCTGTGTCCCAAACGCGGCCACACACCGCGACGGGGTTATTGTACAGGAACTTGGGACCATTATTGAGTGTCCAATAGTCCGGATGAAGATGAAGTGAGAAAGATGGTACAGCGTCGTCGTAAACTTCCAGTAGTTGTTCGGTCGAGCGCGTAACGTTGTAGCAAGACATGCAGACGGCTGAGCGCGCTAGAGTCAAATGGCTGGAATGCCACTGTCGATCTATGGAGACCAAAGCTGTTCAATACCGTTTACGTAATCTAGGACCAACTGTTAAGCACTCGTGAGAATAATAATGATTATCGGAGGTGTTTCAATGGAGGCTCAATTGACAGAGGTCCGTGTCTTTTGTAGTCTAGACATCTGAATTAAACCTCTAACTCGTTTCCAGCTGATCCCATTCTTAAGGGACAGGAACCCTCAGGTTCGACAAATTGCCCTGTCAAATTTGCTTGGCCAAACACCAGAGGGATCTCCTCATAGAAGCATTTTTTTCAATGGCCTCGGAGGAGGCTTGCAGAAGCCTAAAGAAACGGATATCATCCGTGATCTCAAGCTTTTATGCAGGGATCAACTCGTATGTTTACACTTTTCAAATCTGATCAAGCGATGATGGTCACAGGCCGTTGCGCACGATGCTTTCCGTGCATTGGTCAATCTTTCCGATTCACCATTGCTGGTGCCATTTTTGTCGGAACCAGCATTTCTCGCTTTCTTGGTGTCATACATCTTGGTTCGTGCCTTTCATCCCATTCATCTCGCAGTCTCTTACCGCTTATTAGAATGCAGACTCGATACTTGCAGATCTGGCATCCATGCTTCTTTCCAATCTAAGCGCTACATCCTCACCATGTGCAGCTCTGTTAACCTTGAAGGTTCCCATCATCCCCACGCCATCTGCGCCATCCCTTTTTTTGCCAACGGAGTCCCGCTCGGGAACTTGTTCTGCCCCGGTACCTTATCCATCAGGGGAACCGCAGGATATCCTCGCTCTACCGCTCCTTATCGACGCATTCGTTCAAGGCGCATCAATAGATCCGTCACAAGATAGAACCGCACGAAGGCGGAAAGGAGAACTACACTTCCTCGCCAGTGTCTTTGCCAATATCAGCATTGTCAGTACTTCCTTTTTACTGAATCAGTCCCGTCTTGAACTAAAGCCACAACAACTAGTCTCCAGCTGGTCGCACGTTCTTCGTGACTCCACGACCGACGGATCCGTTGAACCCCAATAGTTCCAATGAGTACCCTCTGGCAAAACTGGTCACATTCACCGAACATAAAGACACAATACGACGCGGTGGAGTTGCCTCAACATTGAAGTAGGAGATTTTTCCCGTTTCTGCATTATATATCCAACATATCGATCACAGAAACTGCGTGTTTTATACACAAGCTCACCTTGCAATACTATCTCCCGACACGGAAGTCGTCGCGATTCCTCCATCGACGGTGTCTGCCCCGGGTGTTGACGCGCTGCCTTACATTTTGCTACCCTTAGCAGGCCCAGAGGAACTTGATCTAGAAGTACGATCTCGGCGATGGAGGGTCCAAAACCTGCTGATTGCTGTGATTTCCAGGATCAAGAAAAACTGCCATCTGCACTTCAGTTCCTTCCGCCCACGAAGACGCGGGAAGCAGACTCAGTCTTGCGATTGACGCATGTTGAAACACTGCTTCTTCTATGCACCACACGATGGGGTCGAGACTACCTCAGGGCCCATGGAGTGTACGAGATCGTCAGAGGAGCACATATGGAGGAGACAGTCGATAAGGTATGTTTCTGTTTATGAGGAATCCACTGAACCGAGTCTAAATACCGTCCAGGTATCTGAGCATATCGAACGCCTCGTCCAGCTTTTACAAGGCGACGAAGGTTCAGAAACAGCCGATGGGGCCACAGTGGCAGGTGCGGGGGAACAAGAAGACGACGAAGATAACAAAATCGAAGAAGTATAGTTACGAAATTTATTCTCTAATGGTTCTTGTCACCAGTAGATTACCTGCACGTGCCTTAGGCTGGACTGCTGCGGACTCTGTGGCAAAAGGGCTTGTACATTTTACAGCTCCTTAGGTCACAGAACGCACAAGGGTCACCGGTCACCTCTGATACTGAACCCGTCTGTATGGACCGCTTTACCTTCTTTCGGACAACCTTTTGGGACTGCCGTCACCACTTAGGCCGCACATGCACTCGAGCACGGAAAATTTCTGGAGGCCATTCCGCAACTAGGTCGTTGGTCGCCGGTGGCTGACCTGCACGTTGCTGCGTTAATGATGCTAAGATTGGGGTAGGCAACCCTTATGTATCAGACTGATCGCACACGCTTCTCGGCAACCTTCGTTCTAGCTGGATGAGGGCAGCGGTTAAACCCAAGGGTGCAAGTCCACTGCATTAATGTATCAGTTCAAGCCTCACCAAGGCCGCACGCCAACCCTTCATATGATATTTTCAGACTAAACACAAGTCCCACAGTGCGGGATTCCGTGACTTCGTTTTTTTTTTACAAACTGCGTTCCATGCCCATTTGAACGAAACAACGCCCCACCTAAGCACGACCACACGCTGACCGGTGTAATCTCCGTTGTAGCCATTCCACAGAACCACCCACGTACATCACTGGCATGCAATACCATCCGCTCGCTATTTCTAGATACTTACGAAGCCTTACAGACAAATATATCCGAATCGCAGAAGAAGATGTTTAGAAAGTTCTAGGCAGCTGTCGGCTTTATCCGACTGGGCGTACAAAGTACTGAAGATTATCGTGTGCTACAGGACGGTTCGTATTTATTCTTAAGTCATGTTGTAATTAGTGCCAATCAGAACAGCATATCTCGTACACAGTGTACAAGGTTTGCATCAATATTTAGCCATTCACCTAAGGCTCAATTCTAACGGAGTCGGGCTCAGTCGGCGATGGAGTCGCTCTAAAGTATCATGAGGCGATGTCCCTTATCAAATACTTCAATTTATAAGGGCACGCCATACGTATTACCATCATTCCTTTCCAGCGTCCTGCATTGAGGACACCCTACTGCTTTCCCTTCTTGTATTAACTCGATCGTATCGGCTGGCATCATGCGGCTCACGGTGCACTCAGATTACCCTCTTTGATCACACCTCACCTCTTGTTCTGCTACTAACCCCCTCAGTCCTTTTGTTCCACTCTGTCGCCATATTCGCTTACCGCTTCCCCCTTGCTGACCACGGGCTTGCGGCTCCGCGACCCGCATTCGTGGTGTCTATAGTTGTGGTACAAGGGTGTTCGAGAAGAGGATAATGATTTATTTGGCACAAATAACGCGAACTTCGCTCTCAATTAACTACTGGCTCGGTGCGTGTACCAAGAAGCTCTGTCAAGAACGACACTTCTTATTCACCAGGCTAACCCCCTGGAGTTTTTGGACTCAGCGAAGCCCTCGATCTCACACACAATGAATCCCGTAATGACACCCCCGAACAATTCGCCCGATCCCTCGGCATCCCCTCCGCGGTACTACTTCCCCCCACTAGCGATTGATACTGGCCTGTCGTCCTATGGGCCATCCAGCTTCAACGTGCCCAGTGATGCAATGTCATCGAAAACTATTGACTCCAGGAATCATGATGCCCGCTCCATTTTCTAGAATCGAATACAGCTGACCTATCGGCATAGTCCGCCATGTAATACGGAGTCAGCATCGTTGGCTTCAAGAATTATGCGATACCCAATACCCATAAACAGCCTCATAGCTGCACCCGTCAACAACAGTGGAAACCTCTAATTTGGTCCGCTATAAGCCCCAGCGCATTTGGAGCTCTTCACATGCAGCGGCATCTGCCACTCCAACCTCTGCACGGTGATAGTTGCCAATCGGTCACCTTTTCTGGGGTTTGCGGTCACAGTTAGAAGTCAACGTCACGGCATCGAACACCGAAACGAAGAATCCGTAACCGCATCTTTTCTACGAACGAACGCAGGGCCAAAAATACTCCTTTGGTGCAGCCCTGAAATCTTTTTTTATGGTATAACGCATTGGCAGCATCCTCGCTTGCGAAGTTCATCTTACACAGAGACTTACGACGTAACAAGGTGAACTTAACCAAGCATGTATCCAAGCGAGTCCAACTACACGACGTGACGTCAGGATATTGGTAGGCATGCACCGCTATAGCCACGTTTTGTTAATTTCTGTAGGTGACACACTTACGGGAATTCCTGTGTTCCCCATACCACTAACGGCATCAACATATCTCCTATTTCGACTTGCGTAAGATCAACCCCATAACGAAATATTAAAAGTCCAAGTATGTAAAGACCTTACGAGTTGTGACGAGAGAAAGCTCAACAAGCGACCTGATATGCGCTTGATATAACTTTTCAGAGTTCTGTGCGATAAGGCGCAACGTTTATAAGTTCGCGAAGCGCAGGTCCATTGCCACCTATCATGAGATAGTGGAAGCCGAGCTGCACATTTTGGATCTCGTGGTGATAGTCGCCCGCTTGTAATCACCACTTACTTTATGTCAATAGAGCAGACTTATCAGCTGCGTAGATAGGTGCATAACTGGGGAGTAAAGTGGGGGATGGAGCTATGAAGACGAAATCACGCCTGAAGCACAGGCACGGCAGGCACACAACGTGGACTAATTTTGACTGGAACGAGGATTCCATCGCTTCGACCGATCAACCTATAAGCCGTGATGCGGAGAGGTACGTGGTACGTCGAGATTGAGATTAGCGAGTCTGTACCTTTGTAACCTTATCTGAAACATCATACTGACATTCTGCAGAAGTGAAACCCAGACCAACTCTAGCGTGTATTGAGGGAGCCTGTCCAGTAAAACTATCGTAACGATATAGAGAAGACCAGCTGTTTATGAAAATAGGAAGAAACACTGGTGTGACGAAGCAGGCCACACGGCTTGGAGAATCGCGGGTTCAGTCTCACCCTCTCCGTATATGGTCACCAAGGTCGCGTTCTTGCGACCCGTAAGAATCTTCATCGTCACTGGATGCAATGACTGATCCTTCCATGGTATGAGAGCCTTGGTCGTTGCCATTGCCCCCGCGGGACCTCTCCCCCCGTGCCCGTTTTTTAAGCTTGAACAAAACATGATAAGATTGAAAGAATTTCTCAGGTTGACAACCGTGTGACGTACAAGTTTAGCATACACGAGGCCACATGCATTGCATAGGGTTCGTGGGCCTAAACCATAAAATAAACTCGGCGTGGCATTATTTAAACGAGACTCACCTAGGGGACCACGCCTCCACTCAGGGGTCGAGGTTGCGCTGCAACCAAGGCAGGTCTGCCCTTCCTGAGTATGTTCCTCAGCCTTCTGGGTGAAGAGAAGGAAGCGTCAATATTTAGCAAGACTCTCCAGTACAACGGCTCACCTGCCGCTTTATAGCCGGAATATCCTTGTCGCTGCCACCAGTGGAAGGCCTCGTGTCAGCGTTTGATTGCGCAGTTGCCGATTGCAACATTTGGCTTCCGTAGTTCGCGGACTGCATCATGCGTTCTATAATTTCAGATGGTGGGGGCCGCGCAGAAAATCCTGCGGACGCCAGGGATCTGGTGCCCTCAATTATCGCGCCATAGGACTCTACCATCTGTTGCAAATCAGAAAAATTGAGACCGGAGAAGGATGAACTGCTGAGCTTGCCTTTCCAAAATCAAGACTATGATTGATATGTGGACTCGGAGCCATCACTGGCGACTCCTTGTCGCGCCTCTTGCTCTTTTGAAGAGGGGATGCATTAGATGATTGAGGAACGGGGGGATAGCGTTCCTCTGGGCGGCGGCTTTCAAGCGGTTGATTAGATGGACCAGCAGCATACGATCGTGCGTCTGCAGGCGTCGCCTGAGAGACTGGCTCCGGGCGAGCTGCATGAGAGGGATACGTGACTTCTGTTGGGATGGATGTAGACTGGAAAGTCCCAAATTGAGGGGACCAACTTTCGTGATGCTGCCATTGTGGCTGCGCCTGAGGAAGAGCGTATGGCTGGCCGGGTGCATAGGACGCTTGCTGGGTGTATGAAGTTGATGGCGTAAAATTCGTCTGGTGGTGTTGCGAATGGAACTGAGTAACGGGAGAGCGTATCGACCGGGGAGGCGCCTGAGGAATTGGTGCTGATGCGTAAGATTGCGCAGGAAATGGTTGATACTCATAAGATGTTGATCCTCCTTGCGGATTAGAATATATATAACGTTGATGTTCTGCAGACATTCTAAGAGCTGTTGGAACAGGAGGATTCGGCCGATGTGCTAAGCTGAGCAGGAGATGCGAAAGAGGAAATTCTCCGATGCTGTTGCGATTAGAGTGCGTGTCAGGAGCCTCGAGGCTATATCCCCCGAAATGAAAAATAGATCGTCAGAAGTCAATCAATGAGAGTTCAAGGTGGAGTGAATGAACGGGGAAGATGCAGCGGGGGAGCGAAATGCTCGCGGTGCCGCAGTCAATATAGGTATAGTAAGGAGAGATTGACATGCATTAAGGACATGGTACACCCATCGCGCGAAGCGATGCATTGTGACTGCCCCCCAGTTGCTAAATCGCGGACAGGTCTAAAATCGCCCTCACATGTTTGATCAGGAAGACACGTTCCAGAAGTTCGTATAAAGCTTGTTCGTCAAGATGTGATGGATCTGCTTTACGTGAACAGACGTGATCATCAGCCTCGCGAAAAGCGCCACAGCCGTGCTAACGCTGACCGTCGTCAGGGATCCAGCTTGACAAATGCGACAGAAGAAGATGATTGGCAAGTGCGACCGTCAGAATTTCGTACACGCAGATGGGAGTAGAAGAAAAAGTTGCATTTGCAACATACTCTCAGCTCCGTCCTTTAAGAGTGACGCTTACACTAGTTAGCAAGTCTTCCATAAGGACGCCTCACTGCACACGGCTGCCCCGTGTGAGCCGTCTTGTGCCCGACCTGCCAATTTGCCAAATCACAGTCGTGGTTCTCTCCAGGTTTTCCATTGAGATTGCCTCAAATGATCACACTTGCCAACGCGACTGCCTACGAACTGCCAATAAATTCCCAATGTCCGTCTATTATATAAAGATGCGGCTTGTGATAACATGTCAGTAAGTAATGCGATGCCTTCCTCAACTAGAGATGGTGTATGCAAAATGAGATAGGGAAAGAGCGGAAGTTAGATCAGTGAATACGCTATCCAGATCGTATGAAGTCCTGCCCCCTAGACTTGCCTATATTTGGGCTTTCCTTCCATTCCGAATGTTTCACCACGGCTGGAGAGTCTGCGGGAGTAGGTTCATATTCGTTGTCGTTGTCGTAATCATCCTCATCATCCGACGGCGCCTTTACGGGTGTCTTGGGAGCGCTCAGTCCACGTGCAGCACGCTCCTGTGCACGCCGCCTTCTACGAAGAATTTGCTTTCGGTTCTTCAGCGCGTGCCGATACTCTGGACCCTCTCCATAGAAAAGGGAGTACTCGCAGCGTGGGCAAATCCATTCATCCGCAGGATTAAAAATTTGCGCGGTAGGAGTAACCGTGTTTGCTTTACGTCGCCGTGGTATTTGTGCCGAGAGGAAGCGAAGTGGCAGTGGCCCAAGCATGTTCTGAGCATTGGCAGTCGCCTGGACTGCATTAGCCTGCCCAGATGAAGGAAGCCTGGAGGGAACGTAATTTTTGCGGTGATGAGGATTCGAAGCAATAGCAAGCGCATTCCGTTTTTTCTTCTTGTTTCCCTTTCCTTTCCCCGCTGTTGGCAATTCCATAAACTCCGTCAACTGATCTCCACCTTGAGCTGCACCCTTGAGTGCTCGCTGCTGCATTTTCTCCCCCCGGTTCGACTTGGACCCTTTGCTAGCCGTAAGTGCTGCTTGCTTGGCATCAGCAGATGCTTTGGCTGCTTTAGCCGCTTGACGCGCAAGTTCAGACTCAAATTTAGTCCTCAGTGCGAGCACCTCCTCTTTCGTTGCAACGAGGCGATCGGAGGCTGACATAGAAGCCGATCTGATCAGGTTCTTCATCAACTAGATAACAAAGACCACGACTCACTCGCACTAGAAAACGTGAATGTGAACTGAGCAGTTGGAAATGAAGGCTTCTTTAGAGGCGCTATTGAGGGTGCACTAGCACTCGCCTTTGCTGCGCGAGCGAGGCGTGGTCCACGCCGATGCGAGAGTCGCACTTTGGGAGGATCGGAATTGGAACTGAGCATGGAACTTGCAAAGGGAAAATGCGTCGATAATGCTTGATCAAGTGCAAGGGTATCGCCGAGTGACAATGCTCCCAAGACAGCAACGAGCTGACGCTTCCTGTGCTTGAGGAGCTCTTTGTGCTGGAGACCAGCGAGCGTCGATGGGGTGATCTTCCCCTTCCTGAGGGGTTGGGTCACCGATGATGGCAGCGTAGCAAGCAGGTCGAAGCCATGGTTAGCCCGACCATTCAACTGCGCCCCATCCAACATTTCATCCTCTGCACCCAACTGAGGTTCCGCTTCTCGCCCTTGTGCAGAACCCGACATGTTAACAGGGACTTTCCTCTTCTTCGTATTCCCAGGCTGCTGGACATGATCCGTATAGTCACCCTCGCTCTGGTCCTCCTCAGACCTGCCCATTCTCCCAAGCTTGTACGCCGCGCTCAAATCAAAGGTATCTCCGCTGCGAACGCCGCTGAACATGGACGAGTAGTAAGATTGCACAGGGAACGAGTCAGCATGCGCAACGAGTTCATCCGCGAGAGATTGTCCGCCGAGAATGTCCGCCATGGGCTGGATCAGGTCGTCTGATGCTGGAACGGGTGCGTCTAAGGTGCGTCTGCGTTTGGGTAACGGTTTCAACCTTCTCAACGGCTGGAATTCCGGGGTATCGAATATGGGTGAGGGTCCTCGGTACATCTTGTGGAAGAATTAGAATCAGAAAAAAACGACTGGTCTGTAGCGTCAAAGGCGAAAAGCGTGAAGCGGGTGACGTCTTGGAATAACGTACTTACGGTCTGGACAATGTCTTTGTGCTGACGTGGAGACCGATTGGGTTTCGGTGTCTACTCCGGAAACTTTGGGCTCCTACGACAGCCGATCCATTTTCGCACCCTCCGGAATCAAGAGTAAAACATCCTGCAATTGGAGTGCGTCTAGGAAGTGATAAAATAAGACAGGAAAGACTACGGTACAGGATATGCGATGCTCTAACAGTAAAATTGTCTCGTGGACTATGGAGGATATCAAGTAATGTCCGACCGCGCGTCGCAATGCCAATAAATGAGTGGATATCGCGAAACGATGACTGACATATGATGTAAACTGCTCATGTCTACGGCCCGCCGTAACGTCTATCTATAATGCGGAATGGAGGGTGGCGCAAAGAGGAGAATTAGGAGTAGACATAACGCGTCGAGACAATAGAAACACAGACGACGAATGTAAGATAGGCCGTAGTCTTCATGATGAGCAGGAAGCAACGAGACAAACCAGGTTGAAAGAGCAGCGCAAGGAGTCCGTGCGAAATAGAGCGAAACACAGAGCGAGATGGATGTTGAGTGCATAGGGTGAGGGAGTTTGTCGTTACCTAGAAGATTTTCACGAGAGCGAATCGAGGCGAATCGGGGAAATCTGAAAGAGAAAGTGCATGCCGGGACGAATTGGGTACGATTGATGGGAAGCGAGTAAGTCTAGGGCATGGTGGCAGTATATTTACCA
This sequence comes from Rhizopogon rudus, assembly GCA_002995055.1. Taxonomy (NCBI): domain Eukaryota; kingdom Fungi; phylum Basidiomycota; class Agaricomycetes; order Boletales; family Rhizopogonaceae; genus Rhizopogon; species Rhizopogon rudus. The sequence goes on from PVYE01007544.1 coordinate 12,857, forward strand.
CCAGCCAGAGCCGCCACCATTGGCGCCACCGTTGTTGCCAAATCCTCCACCATAACCACCACCACCACCGTACGAAGGGGAGGGAGAAGGATTACTGCCGTAGCTCATGTTGCCACGTGCGTAACCTCCACCATAGTTGCTAGAACCACCGTAGCCAGACTGTCTGTAGTCGCGGTTGCCACCACGACCACGAGCTGAACCTCCACTACCTCCACCACGTGCGCCGCGACCACCACCACTACCACCACGGAAACTCGATCCAAACGTGGTTTCCTGCACGACGCTTTCCAACCATGTAGGAATCTCCTGGTTAGCCTCGCGAAGAAGCTCGAGAAGATCGCGGACAATGTTCTTATTTCCGCGATTGAAGAACGCAGTAGAGACACCGGTGTTTCCGGCACGACCAGTACGACCAATACGATGGACATAGTCATCAATGTCTGAAGGGAGGTCGTAGTTGATTACATGAGTGACGTTAGGAATATCGAGGCCACGGGCGGCAACAGCAGTAGCAACAAGAATAGGAGTACGTCCGGTGCGGAAGGTTTGAAGGGCCATCTCACGCTCGCGCTGAGTGCGATCGCCATGGATAGAAGTAGCAGGGAGGCGGTTTGTCATGAGGAAGTCAGACAGCGTGTCAGCCATGCGTTTGGTCTCCACGAAGACGAGGGTCAAGCCGCCGGGAGGATCAGACGCAAGGATATCGAGCAAAACGGAACGCTTGTCATTATCCTCGACGTACTCAATCTTCTGGGTAATGTTTTCAGAGGTCGATCCAACACGGCCGACAGAAAGGAAAATGTAGTCCTTCAGGAAGTCTCGTGCGAGCATTTGAATATCACGTGGGAAGGTTGCACTAAACATAAGCGTCTGGCGGTCCTCTACGCCGGGCATGTCCTCGCCTTGAACAATCCTGCGAATCTGGGGCTCAAAACCCATGTCAAGCATGCGATCAGCCTCATCAAGGACAAGGTAGCGAATGTTCGCTAAACTGATACGACCACGCTCGATGAGGTCAACGAGACGTCCAGGGGTGGCACTGAGGAGATCGCAGCCACGCTCGATCTGACGCAGCTGCTGATTAATGTCGGCACCACCGTAGACAACCGCTGGGCGAACCCATGAGCGGTATGCGAATTTACGTGCTTCGTCATGAATTTGACTGACAAGCTCACGAGTAGGAGCGAGGATAAGGGCAGTAGGGTAGGCTTTACGTGAACGTGAGTACCCCATTGATGGGGTTTCAGGCGGTGGAGCACGAGGTCCTGAAGCGAAAGATGCGGAGAAAATAGGGAAAAGGAAGCCTCCTGTCTTGCCTGAACCAGTCTGAAGTATGGCATTAGAATGTACACGATAAGAACAAAGGTAATACACACCTGAGCACAGGCCATTAAATCTCTGTTAGCAGCAACGATGGGAATGGAGTACTTTTGAACAGGAGTGGGAGTATTGTAACGAGCGAATGCGATGTTCTCCAAGAGAACAGGATCTAGTGGTGGGTTGGTGAAAGCTGTAACGGGGTCTGGTACGCCAGCGCCTGTAGCCTCGACAGGAATGTCGTCATATTTCTCAAAATTAATGCCAGTGTGTTGCTTGGATGGATCAGTGGGGTCACCGAAAAGTTCTTTTTCCATTCTCGGATTGCGAGGACCGACGACATGGACACCATTGCGCCAGACACCGAAACCGGAGGAGTCGCGCTGCTGGCTATCTCCACGGGAAGATTCTCTGGGAGTCCAACCGGCGCTAGATGGGCGACCGGCCCAGTCACTTGCTCCACTGCCCGAACGGGAGGGACTGAAAGCACTACCACCAAAGGCACCGCCTCTGCCGCCTCCACCTCCGCCTCTATCGGATATACCACCACGCAGGGGTTCAAAGTCACTGCGAGGAGAAGCGCGGGGTTCGTTCCAGCCGTTCCTATATCGCAAGCGCTAGATTAGCACAGGAAGTGAAAGACAAAGGGAGACATACCCGGCAGGTTGTTGCGGGGGTGGTGTAGCGCGCTGCGCATTTCTCATGTGTGGAGGAACATATGCAGATTTCGTTCCATTGATACCGAGGGAAGCTGGAGCAATGACGATCAGGATGGATAGGTGAAGAATTAATGATTAAACGGACCAAACTGAGTCTCTAGACTTGTGTTGCCGTTTACAATTCCATTTGTCATATTAAGTCGAAACGATGAACTTGACCGTTCTTTTTTGTCTTTACGATGGGTGTTTCTAGTGAGACCGATGTTGGTGGGGAGAAAGAAACCTGAGCAACCTATTTTTTCATAAAAAATTCCAGCTTGGGGGGTCGCTGACTAACAATACACTCAGAATGGTTAACTGTTCTCACACTCTGCAACGTCAACGTTCAACGGTGTAAGTACATCACCACAAAATGTCTCAGTTACAACCACAAGCAGGTCATCATCAGTCGTGTCCCCCTGGTCATCATGACCATCCACACCCACCCCCGCAAATGCAGCGGCCCATGCAACCTTCCCAGCCAGACCCTGTCATGCAAGCTCGCATCGAAGCTGACTTTAAGCCCGTCGACCTGACAGTCGGAGGTCCAAGTGCTGCATTCGCTTTCTGCAACACACACAAGCTCGAAAAATGCAAAGACTGCAACCTCGACTTCATCGCTCTCAACCGCATCTCCAAGATCCTCCTCACAAACCCCGCCTTGCGTTGTCCACCCCCTCCAAACGTTGTGCAGCAGAAACTCTCCCAAGCAGTCACAGTTATGAAGGACGAAGGAAACGTATGTATTTCTCTTTGCACTCTCGCATGTCTCGTTGACTTTCGCCCATAGAACCTGTACAAACTCAACAAGGCTAAAGAAGCTCTCGCAAGGTATAATACGGCAGCAAGCATAGCAGTGCAGAGACCAGCTTGGGAAACTTCGGGCGTACTACGAGAGGAGCTCTCAACCGTCATATCTAACCGTTCAGCAGCTCTTCTCGAGCTTGGCGACTTCCTCGGCGCCCTCGTTGACGCCGAGACCGTCATTTCCATCCGGAGACAATGGCCGAAAGGTCATTTCAGAAAAGCCAGGGCACTCCTAGAGCTGGGTCAGATAGAAGAGGCTAAAGATGCCATCTCTCTCGGCCTTCAATTTGAGCCTAATAATGCCGTAAGACATGCTTTTGAGTATACTATCTGAGGTGTATCTCACATTCCCCCTTCAGGAGCTCAGCGCATATATGCTTGAGTTGGACAAGCAGTTAACGTCGCGTAACCAGTCGGATACAAAGGAAATGCCCTCTTCGTAGTTTCCAGTTCATATCCATCCATACCCGCAGATTTTTATTGCCGTCACGGAAGTACATTTCCTTGCAACAAATAAATTACATAAGATTAAGCAATACCGCCGTCCCTATGTAGGTCTCCTATTTCTATCATTCAGTGACTCCAGAAGCCGATCAGTCTCTGTGCACTCCTGTGGGTGCTTGAATATCCGCAGAACGATATGCGGCTCCATCATGAATCTCGCCTTGTCTACGCGACTCTGCAGCTCTATTCGTCTCTTCTCCACCTCCGTCATCGTCTGACCGGTCGCCCGTCTAAGGGTACGCAGGGACATGGAACTTGAACTGGAACCAGTCGAGTTCATGGAATCCACCGACATTCTCTGCCTGGATTTAAAATCCGATCCTGAAGCGGCAATATCGAGTGAGGAAAATGATTGTGGCGGAAGGGTAAGCTTAGAGATGGGTTTCTTCTTTACGCCAATATTTGCCCCCAAATCCGCTATCCCATCCGGGTCAGACAATGTACGAAGAGGAACGAGTGGTCGACCAGCGGCAGACGTCGGTGGCAAGCTCATTTTTTTCGTTTGGGACCTTCTGCGGGTCATAGGACTTGACAGACTACTTGCAAGACTACCCGTAGGATCCAACAGCGCCGTATCGCGGACATCTCGGACGAACACCGCCAGAATCTGCCTAGGGCGCTCCGAGGCAATGAGTGAATATAGCTCCAGATCTTGCTCGCCCGAATCCCCAATAAGGATGAACTGCGAATCAGGAAAACCATCTAACACTTCAAGCACATTTGCACGCTTGCGCGTGGCGGGGGTGGAAAGAAGGCCGTTGAAGAAGGATCTACCATTATAGGATTTTAGGCGAATTGAGCCCGGGGGGAGGTCGGATATCTGCAGAAATTCTTTAATGACCGGGAGCAGCTCAAATGGGGAATTAGACTGCGGGAAACCATGATCATGAGCGGGAGATGTGTCAGACAACGCATACATGCACTTACAACGTAGTGGAAGCGAACACCTCGCTCCCACATCAGCTTGTACCAACTCCCCATCTCCGGAATCCGTGTTTCCTCCAGGTCTTTAACGAAAACATTACGAAAAACAGCACGAGCGCCACTTGGGATGTTGGAGAGCTTGACAGTATCATCTATGTCCGTTATCACGCGTATGGGTGCCGACGTGATCGGAATATTCAGCGAAATTTCCTTTGGGATGTCCGCGAAGAACATGAATGCGGGTGTAGGCACCGGTTCTGGTAATAGCTTTGCAGCAACGAGCAGCTCGTGTTCAACGTCCGATCCATCGCGTGGCTGATGTGCTAGGGGATGCTTGCATAGCTTCTGCCAGGGTACTCTGAATGTCTTGGCGAAGGCTCCATCTGGTCCAGTTACCACGTGTTCAGTTAATAGCGGACCATACCCGTGGGCGTCGCGTTTCAGATGGAAGTGGGCGTGGGTAGGGGGTACAGCGAAAATGGATATCTGGATGGTACGGGAGGATAATACGGACGACCAGAAAGGTCGCAGACGCGCCTCGAGGTTTCGGTGTTGTTTCTGGAGTAGGGGCGCGTCGTAAGGTGATGACGACGGCTGCGGCCCAGAGTCAGCGCTATCCGGTTCTTCAGTGAACTGAACCTCTGGTTTCCTCATGTGGTCGAATTCCTTGTTTAGTTCCATCTCGAAGTCATCAGCTATTTCGTTTGGACGAGGGGGTAGCTTCATGCCATCGATTTCTATCATGGAATTTCCGATCGAGTGACTCGGTAGTTTAGGTAGAGAGGCGTAACCTAGCGTAATAACTTTGGTCAAAGCGGTTCAACATAATTAAAAAATAAGCATACCTTTAGCTAGTCTCAGAAATGCACGTTGGGAGCGGGTAAGAAACTCTGGTGGCCTGCACGTCGTCGCATAGCCCGACACAGAAATATCTATGTCAAATTCGTCTAGAAAAAGTATGCCTTTGAGCTCAATGAAGGTGGAGCAGGTATGAGACCTACTCACTTTCATGCTCAGGTCCATAGACGTGGCGCCTCGATGCCCAGCCAGGAAAGAGGGTCACCTCGTCCGTGGTCCTCGCATCTGGTTCACTCCAGCCAACTTTCTGACGCGCCCATTGTCTCCAACTCTGCGTTGTCGTCCGACCATCAATATAACCGTTCTCCCCAGGTCTCAGCGCCCGACGAGTTGGCATGACCGCGCTAATGCTTGGCTGAGATATATAGGATCTCATGATAGCTAAAGGAGACGATGAGCGACGACGGTTACTTCCAGACATTGGTCTCTTCGTGAAAGTCGTCTCCAGGCGGTTGCATCAAGCTACAAGCGTGGACTGTGAAATCAATACATTTCTATTGGCGCTGGGCGTCTGACAGTTGGCTCTAGCCTGGCGTCTATATGTCGTGGCCGTGGGTCGTGGGCTCGGGGCGCGAAATAATTTGATGGATTTCGCGAGTTGACTTGCCAGTGATTTCCAATGCGTCGGCGGAACTTTCCTTTATAATTGCTAGTCTCCGATCGGAAAGACCGTTTTCCTTTTATGCAGACCATCATCCGTTCCTCTTTGAACAGACACAAATATTTCATCCAATTCTTCTCGGCTAGCGGTCTCGCGCAACGAACACAATCGTATCACAGGACGCGATACATGGATGTAACGGATCAATTGAAACAGGCAGACAAGAATAGAAAGAAGGGTCCATCTCAGAAACTCAAAGGAAACCCTCGTGATGAACCACGGATACGCATATCGAAGAGCCTCAGTTGGCTGCTACGACATGGTGCAAAGACTGCAGGGCTGAACATGAGAGAAGACGGGTATGCACAAGTCTCGGAAGTGGTGAGGCTTCAGGGGGAATCTTTCTCGTTTGGTTGTATTGATCACTTCCGATAGCTCTCAAACCCCATGTTCCGAGATGTCAACTTCTCTCAGTTGCAAGAAATCGTGACACGAGACCAAAAGCAACGATTCCATCTTTTATTAGAGTCTCGGTCACCAGACTCAGCGTCTGACATATGGTGGATTAGAGCAAATCAGGGTCATTCCTTGAAGGTGCATATCTTCCTGTCAAACGAATATTCGATCTGACTCTCTTCTTCCTTAGATGGTTACCCTAGACATGCAGCCTATTAAATCTGCATTAGATATACCGTTGGCTGTCCATGGTACCTCGCTTGCAGCATGGGAGTTCATAGGTAGGTCCTCATTTACCAGCTGGTTTGCCCTTTTGACACATACCTGTCAGCCACACAAGGCCTCTCCAAAATGAAGCGAAATCACATTCATTTAGCCCAAGGCATCCCAGGAGACAATGTCATCAGCGGTAGCTAGAAATTCATCTGCCTGCCGTTGGTACGAGGGTTTACGCTCTGAAACAGGAATGCGCAACTCCTCGCAAATACTAATTTTTGTTGACGTACAGAAAGCACTTGACGCTGGCATTCCATTCTATTTATCCGCAAATGGTGTCGTCCTGACGGAGGGGGACGAAGGGTTCCTATCTCCAACGTACTTCCAACGTGTGGAATTTGCCAAGGATCGCTCACCAGTAGCAGGGTGGGACGGCGCAGGACCAGTTGTACCGCGAGAATTGCCCGCTCAGCCCTCACAATCCGTCCAAGGTCTCGAAGTTGCAGAGGTATATTCAAGTGCCAGCGAACCTAGTTAACTTCAGCATAGCCAGGCCTTCCGTCATGTTCTCCCATACTATACAGGCGTGAATGTCATCATATTCCTGCTCCGCATGTCTAGCTACTTCACCATCTTTTCTCGCAACTCCTCGTCCTCTATAATTTTTTGTGACACCTTACTCCGAGCACGAATCCTGGACCCATAAAAGAAGAGTACCTGCGCGATTTAATATCAAACTGAAGATTGACAGCGCGTCTTTCTTACCCATGGTATGGGCACTAGCGCTGCACCTACGCATGCGAACAGCGTTAGACCCCATTTATACGTCAAGCGAGCAAACATCTGCGTTGTAAAAAGAGGAAAAGCTCCTGCAGCAAGATTACCTGGCGAGCCTTTGAGTTAAAGGGCATTCGAGAGTCACGCAAAGGATGGACTTACGACACAGGCTCTGGCCTGCGATGGCTGATGACGCGTATATTCCGTAGCTACGGGCCCGATGAGTTTCATTCCATAATTTGCGAAGGTCGGATGATGCTCACCAATCTGCGAGGTACAAGAAGACTACCGTGTAAATCACAAATGCGCCCGCAGTGAATATCTTGAGAAATGTCAGTCCCATAAGCGTAAAAGAGGATGCAGACAAACAGTGAGACCGATTGCTGGCGCAACCCAGGGTACTTCCGGTCTTGCGGTCCAGGCGTAAATGAACATCCCAATAGGTAAGAAGGTTGCCGCAACACAGGGGAGATAAAGACGGGCTTCCTGACGTTTCCGAGGATAGTATTTCCTGGTTCGAAGGGGTTGGTATTTTCCTAGCTGTGCGGAAATGTAGCTGGCACATGCTTACCGATATAACTTCTCCTGATACATATTGGCAAAGTATCCAATGAAGCTCCCAAGTCTAAGCCGGACGGTAGTCAATAATGGCATCACACATTCTCCTTCCCACTTACACGAGGGTTGTAAAAATGAATCCCGTGTTTCGGATGTCAAATCCGTAGACCGCCTGGAACTCAGCCGATACAGATCTAAAAGCGACTTAGAGAGAGCAAGAACTGCAGCAAATGCAACATACTCTACTAGGGCAAAAACAACGCCCCAGGTGAAGGCAATCCACACCTGTGTGCGATAACACTTCTTCAGTACTGCATATTAAAATTAATCACGGAGCCTACACTGAAACTCTGTACGATGGGCTCTGTTGCCAAGAGGTCTAAATGTAAGGTGAGTTGGTCCGAGCATGAAAAGCATCGCTGAACTTTGCTGACATATGGGTCGTGTGCAAGAAATCTTTATCAAAGTGATCAAGCTTTGCTTTTCAATTTCTGCTTTTGCTTGGTATCTATCATCTCCCGTCTCTTTACGTTTCTTCTTTGCCAGGCGAGTCAATACTATAGTAGCACGCGTTTCCTTCATGAATAACACGACGCAGATGAAATAAGCCCCTGTAAACCTTTAAGGAGCTTCAGTCAGTGCGTGGCCCATGCCGGTGCGTGATATGTTCCAAGAAACCTACATAACATGGATCCACTGGATCCATCTCCATCCAAGGCGGGAATCGACTTCGATTACACCAGCGATTACAGGCCCAAGCCCTGTTGTACCAACAGCAGCAAGAGCGAAGAACGCCATGGGTTGTCCACGTCTAGGATATAGTTGTAGCGCGTCAGCCAAGAAAAATATTCAAAGACCCAACTCATGTGGCCTCCATATGTCAGCAACCGAACCACCCACCAAGGTCGCACCTGTTGAGCCAAACGCACCACCAAGAAGACGTCCAAGCATGACTGTCTGTATGTTTGGCGCCCTGTGACAGTCCATGACTCTGCTTCACTTCACATTCGTAGAAATGAGCTTACAAGGCAATCATCATCTCGGACAGCATGAATCCGAACGATGATGCGATGTATATATTGAGGCGACCAAATTCTTCCGTAAAGGAAGAAGTGATGAGAGGAACCACTCCAAATCCGAGAGACCACATGCTCAATCCGACAGTGGCCTGAAACTGGGTACAGTTCAGGTCCCGCATCATTGACTGGTAGCCCATAGAAAAAGAGGACGAAGCTGCACCTAGAGGTACAAAAATGACTTAGTCAACATGCCAATCCCCTAGTCGCTGCACGATGTAAATCAGATTACCGACTATTCCGCTAAATGCACATGCGACCAATGTCACCGTCCATTTGGTTTTGTACGAGAAGTTCATAGGATCTCGTTCGTCATGTTCGTCGAAGGTTACCTGTGTACATTCATTAAGGCTCGAGGTAAAAAGTAGGGATTACTTGCGAGAAATTTATCGTTCGAGTTGTCATCGGCCACATGGGTAGTTGACGAAGGAGAACTGATAACGTCGAACTTATCTGACTCTTGAATGGCCGTCATGACCGGTCGTAAGGCAGTGGGGGTTCGAGCGAAATTTCGTTTTTCTATTCAGCTATATTATTATAAGTTCAGGGTTATAGTTGAACGTCTCCATCCTCGTGATCCAAGATAGGAGATCGGCTGAAACCGAAACCTTCCCCGATGACAGGCATGCTCGGATCAGGTTGATAACAGCAAGCTATACTGAGAGTCGGAGAAACATACAGCGCTTGTGTGAACTTCAAGTTTAGTGTGATACCAGTATGAGACCGATGAGAAATCAAAGTCATAAGATCATGAAACACATACCTTCACATGCTCAGTTTTGTGCAAATTTCAAGTAGAGGCTTTCCTGACCACCCTGAGCGGTGAATGCGTGACAGCGCTTTGATCTTCCTTTCTATGGAAAGAATTCAGAAAACGGCATGTTGTGTACCTTGAATTATCCTAAATGAAACGGCAGCATTTGGGCTTTCAGATTGAGGAATGTCATGAAGTTCTAGATTTGGCGGTGGGTCGCATCCAAGTTGTACCGGCGAAGGAATGCGCGGGGCTCCGGCTTTTTTGAGGCAGAGGCAGTAAGTTCTACGTACTGGCGCTCGCCTG
>PVYE01007545.1:0-14513 GCA_002995055.1 Rhizopogon rudus
ATTCTCTTCAGCAACTCCTGTCCACACACAACAAACATCACGCTCCAACAGATGTTCATGAAATTCGTCGCGCGTATTTGCAGATTCCGAAGGCACGTTCGTCCTGAGTTTGATAACTTCGAGGTCAACAGCATGACGAAGATCTTCATTGGACAGATAGTAAGCCGTAAGTGTTCCTTGCACTTGTGACAGCAGAGGAATCATAAAAGAAAACTTACCTGCTGTATCCGCAACATAATAGTATGTCCCTTGGTCATCCAAATCTCCATCAGTGTCAATCCCATCACCGTCTTGTGTGAGAGCCAGTACGCCTTCAACACCGAGGATGCACCAACCAAGGAAGAGGAGATACTTGAGGAGCTTCAAACACAACGAAGTGATGATATCCAAAGGGATTTGCAGATAGAAAGACGAATCTTCATCGTGCAGAAGAACAAGCCAAATATGACCGTCGGGAACGGTACTAGTGGAAGGATCGGACATGATTGCAAGGCTGTACTGAATGCAATACTTGAAAGAAGAATCATCCAGACACAGCACAGCAGAATCCCAAACAAGAGGGAAGGATCTATGAAGTGGCAAGAATTTGTGACTGTGATGTCATAGCTCAGTCACGCTCAAGTCAATACCACCTGGTAAAACTGGTCATACCAAGGGTATCAGGTTTGGATTAAGCCTTGGATTCAATATATTCGTGGTCGGCGTTTGCATGGATGAATGACTTGCAAAGTTTTGGGAAGACGAGAGACGATCAAACATCTGTTAAGTCGGTTTATTCTATCACGAGTATGTCAACGTCGATCCCCTCCTTCGCTAGTCATTTACCTTTATTCTTGTTGCATTGAGCATTCTTATTAACGTTGTTTTGTTCGACTTACTCATCTTCACAAATGTCAGTCGCCGATCGAGTGGCCATTAATTTTGGTGTATGTATGCGAACGATGCAGGCATGACTGCTGCCGGCGACAGATGGCCTAAGGTCAACAAGGCAGCACGCCGTTGAATTTCAATTCACAGGGCAGATCGGCTACTTGTGGTTGTGTGCGAGAAACGGGAATTGTCACTGTTCAATAAGTCACGATCAAGACAGCGTCACAGAGAAATAAGTGCTTGTATGCGAAGCGCTACTTGATCATCGTTAATATTCTCAAGTAATCTTCTCGTAGGCTTTGGAACGTCTCCTCCAGCTTCTCCAGTCGTTCCTGCTTCTCCAATTGTGCGAGGATTTTCCTGTTGACAAGACCAGACACATCAGTTAAAGGCGATACGACTGGCGCCAAGACCTACAAAGTTGAAACGATATAACCGCTCCTTGACCTGCAGTCGATACGCCCTTGCGGCGCGGATGTCCGCAGGGTCGAGATGTACTATGAGGATCAACATCTCCACAAGCCGCTGAAATTGACGCTGGGAAACAAATCCGAGTCCCAGGACAATGATCCGGGTATTAGAGCTAGTTTCCAGCACTCACCCCCGCTATCTTGAGCTGCGTCCGCCACTTCTCAGCTTTGTCTACTTGGGGGACCCATCCTCCCTTTCCCTTTCATTGTGCCAGACGATGCATCCATCGGGGTTGCCCGAGTACGAGATTTTTGCTTTCTGACTTTGCCTCCACTGTGGGACACTTTCACACCACCTCGCCACTAAAGCTTTCTTGCATGAATTGTTCGTTGGTGAGTAGCATCTTGAGGTCATTTCGGTCTCGGAGGTCCTCGAATGCTTCGGCGGGATCTTCTACTGTCAACTCAGATAAGGAAAGGCGGGATAGAACGTAGTTCTTCAGTAATCTTGAAGATGTAATGTCACGCTTTTTTTTGGAGGCGTTGCCCATCCCCAAGTATAGTACGTGATGGGTAAAGGTAAGTATTTTAAAGATTAGAATGGGTTATGTAGTAGGGGCGTTGATCTCTGTCGCCGTTGGGCGCGATGTTGAGATATTGATTTCCAGGGTCCTGGTTAGAGTGCCACTTGGGGTGCGTCCAAGGTGCGTCCCAAAAAAAATTACATTACCCCTCCCTCCCTCTGGTGATAAGAGGTTCCACTGGACGTGACCTTGACGGACGAATGTAAAGGTAGAACATGGAAATAACGCAATACATAGCATGATAAACGATTGCCTAATGAATTTTGGTGAACGGCCATATATCTTGTACAAACAGCTAGAAGCATATGCAAAAACAAATACAGCAAGCGATATTAGCAGAAAGCATAAAACAGCAACGACACGATTATTAACATATCCAGGCAGTCGAAGCTCTAAGATATTGCTACAAACTTTTTGACCTCGGGAGTCTGTAGTGCGTTTCTGCAATGTGACGAAATATTGTATCCCGTCGTAGGCTCTTTTTGCAGCCTTCCCATAAACATTTAAAGTCGGAGTTGTTAGGCGAACTGGACATAACGTGGTATGCCTTCATATGCTCCGTGATCTTGTCTTTGCGTACAATTACAGCAATGCCGCATGCGCCACCATTCCAGTTGCAGGGAGACATGAAGCTGCCCGTGTGCAATTCTGACTCCTGATCAATGGCCAGATGAGCATGATAGCCATTGGTAACCGAGGACGCGTCCCCGTGCTGGGTAACACCGAGTGTATTGCCGTTCTGTGGAGCCTCTGGCACGGGATGGGCAAACGTAGAGCCGGAACGGGACCGGCGGGAATTCGTGAAATGGACGCTTCCGGGAGAAGCTACAGCAGTACTAACGGGTTTTGTTCAGAACATGGTAATTAATATTATTTGAGTACCTCGTACCTTTGAGGAATTCCTAGATTGATGGAGGACAGCGACCGTAAGGTGTCACCTTGAAATGAACCCGCATCACGTAGGTCATCGCGCGAGGCTTGTGCATAAGGGTCCTCCTCATATGCTTCCTGAAACAAATGGTGCGTGTTGTAAAGTTGTAAACTTTGGACGGGTGTAGTGAGCCATGAGGGGATCATGCTTGTGTCAGGCGAGCCCGCGTTGTTGGCGGATGGATAGCCGGATTGATGGTAGGTGTCATACGAGTATATATCGGTGAGCGAGCCTGAGGAATCACTTGAAAATAGACCATTATGATCTAGGTCCCGCAAATAGCTGCCCGAAGACGCGTCTACGGAATATATAGCTTGATTTTGGGTAATAACGGGTATAGTGTAATTTGTTGGACTGGAGTGCAGGCTCTGTTGAGAAGTTGGCTGTTCACGTAGAAATTGTCAGTCCTCCTCCAGATTGCACATGCACAGATGAATCGTACATGATCGGCGGTTCCTTGGGAAAGGTTTGCCTCGACTTGTTTGAACAGCTCTGATCTCCTCCTACCCAAGAGATTAGTACCAAGAAGAAGCAAGTAGCGCAGACGAACCAGTAAGTGGAAGACATTTCGAAAGACGGATGACGGACAGTACATAGTCCAGTCATTTTATCAGTTCGCAATATGAACACCACGAGGGCTCGTCCGCATGCCAAAAACAACTGGCACTGGCATGTTGGACTAGCTAGGGTAAAGGGAAAGGCCAAACATCATGAGCAAAGACACCAAATGGTTTGGCCCGTGAGACCTGAGACCAACCATGACCTAAACGAAAAAGGACTGTGGCAAATGAAGGTACAGGCCAGCAACCTGATGTTTCAAGGCCAAGATACGACATCCAGCACTCGTAGATTTCTGCCTTCCGAGTTCTTATTGGAACGGGCGCTAACAATTAGTAGACATGGAATTCCCAGAATGTACGCCCGACGATGCACGTGAGCGCTTTGCACTACGTGCTGAGATTTCATGGATGGGGACTGAAACAGAGGGGTTTGGCTATGGCCTCAACGTCCATGCACTCACACGCGCTGTGGTTTCAAGTCCATTTCGGACGTCGGCTCGCCGATAGAGGCTGCCTTCAATCAACCTACTTGACCATTATGATGATCGTGATGGCAAAGATACCTGATTGGTAAGGAGTGGAAGAGGACAAGGCGCTGTGAGATAGGTCGGCCTTATGAATTATGAAGAGAGGTGATTAATTTTGAACGGCCTAATCTAGGAAAGTTGGTTGGGACTGCCAGACACTAGCAACCGGAACTGGTGGCAGCATGGTGTCGATCTGCAAAAGCCAGAGGCCAAAGTTGCCAGATTTTAATATTCCGGATCAACAGGCCATTGCATAGATAGTAATGTTTCGATGTCTTTAGGCACCGAAGAGGCCGACTTGGCTGCTTCTATGGTTTTGACGTCAAAGTCTGTCTTTCTCCAATTCAATCTATAACAAGGCCATGAATGCTTACCAATCTTCAATGCCCAACTTGATAATGCGATGCTCCGTTGAGGGCGTTATGATGCGTGATCCTGGGCAGACAAGACAAGCCCTATGTGACTTTCTTTCTAGTATATATTAAATGATAGAGCGGCGGCTGGGATGGGGGAGGGGATTCGGGGCGTTATCTGACTCGGGTTATATACATATTTGTACCACAAATACTGCATCTTCCAGATGTAGAATGCAGAACAGCCTCGGTACAGCAGCGGCCCGCGGGGAGTGAGGTCACTTGGCTGTATAACTCGGGTACTAAGTATAGCACGACCGCATTTGTAGCCTATCTCTGTCCAATTTTTTTTTTCCTGTTGTGCCAAAAAGCGGGTCATGGCAGCGACTGGTCGAGTTGCGGAGATTTTGTGTAACTAGAATATTAACGGTGCGCAATCAGTTTACAATCACGGGAAGTATTCATACGAGAAGTTAGAACGGGTGAGTTGGGAGCACTCAGCAAATGGACGCAATGCGAGTACGGCCAACGGCATTAACTAAGGGGGTTAGCCTGTTGACAGGCCCCCCAGAACGCTCCGACATGCATGAAGCCTGATGGCCATACAATTTTTGGATAGTTGCCTCAATTGCGTTCATCAAAAAGGTAAAGTAACGAAAGAGCGTAACTATAGCCAAGGGGTGGCTAAGCATACCTCGGACGTGCGAGTCGGCTCCGGCCTGGGGCCTGTGGGAGACCCGAAGGTAACGGGTAAATCAGTCAGATTCCAGAACTCTGATTTGATCAGGTACACTTATCTTCTGAGGTTCCAAGTAGAAAGAAAGAAAGAAAGAAAGAAGGTTCAGACTCTCGGCACTCATCATTGCCGCCACGCCACAATGACAAATTTTGCTCAAATAATGAACCAGCTCTATATTCGTGGTCGGCGTTTGCATGGATGAACGACTTGCAAAGTTTTGGGAAGACGAGATCAAACATCTGTTAAGTCGGTTTATTCTATCATGAGTATGTCATTTTGATCTATTTGATTTTTACCGTACTGGATATGAAATATTCAGCCTCAAGGTTGTTCTTTGCATGCAACAATTCGTGATTCATTCGGACCAAGGATGTCGATTCCCTGGGCCTTCGCTAGTCTTCACCTTCATTCTTGTTGTCTTGAACATTCTTATCAACGTCGTTTTGTTCGACTTATCTTCACAAATGTCAGTCACCGATCGAGTGGCCATTAATTTTGGTGTATGTATGCGAACGATGCAGGCATGGCTGCTGACGCGGCGACAGATAGCCGAAGATCAACACGCCGTTGAATTTCAATTCACAGGGTAGACCGGCTACTTGTGGTTGTGTGCGAGAGTCGGGAATTGTCACTGTTCAATAAGGACAGCGTCACAGAGAAATAAGTGCTTGTATGTGAAGCGCTACTTGACCATCGCCAATATTCTCAAGTAATCTTCTCGTAAGCTTTGGAACGTCTCCTCCAGCTTCTCCAGTCGTTCCTGCTTCTCCAATTGTGCGAGGATTTCCTGTTGACAAAACAAGACACATCAGTTAAAGGCGATACAACTGGCGCCGAGACCTACGAAATTGAAACGATATAATCGCTCCTTGACCTGCAGTCGATACGCCCTTGCGGCGCGGATGTCCGCAGGGTCGAGATGCATCAAGATCAGCATCTCCACAAGTCGCTGGAATTGACGCTGGGGAACGAATTTCAGGACAATGATCCGGGTATTAGAGCTAGTTTCCAGCACTCACCCCCGCTATCTTGAGCTGCGTCCGCCACTTCTCAGCCCAAGCTTTGTCTACTGGGGGACCCATTTTCCCTTTCCCTTTCACCGTGCCAGACGAGGCACCCATCGGGGTTGCCCGAGTACGAGATTTTTGCTTTCGGACTTTGCCCCCACCGTGGGACACCACCTCGCCACCAAAGCTTTCTTGCATGAATTGTTCGTTGGCGAGTAGCATCTTGAGGTCGTTTCGGTCTCGGAGGTCCTCGAATGCTTCAGCGGGATCCTCTACTGTCAACTCAGATAAGGAAGGGCGGGATAGAACGTAGTTATAGATAGCGTTGTATAGTTCCGCTGCAAATACTTGAGCATGAATGTGGACCGAGGACAAGGGCATTGAGACTTACATCCGTGACCATGGCGTTGGTATGGTGGTATAATTACGAATTGACTGCGCAAGCCACTTGTTGGTTATCGAGTTTTACTGTGCAAAGGAACTACGCACCTGAGACGCATTCGGAGTTTTTCGGGGAAGCAGTAGAAATTGTACAATGATGAATACCCAATAAAATGGTATGTTTCCGTGCCGCTCTGCCGCTTGCGCTTTTCGTACCTGTTCACGCACAGTTAAATAGACTGTGAAGTGTACAAATGAGTAACTGACAACACAGAAAACTCCCAAGCATCGTCGTCTTCATTGATGTAGGAGCCTGCTTCAATGTATAGCAGAATAAAAAGCTGCATTCGTCTATGGTATTCTCTAAAACCTGAATCCTTCCATGTAGCCTGTACGGGTTGTCAGCGAGGTAAATGGCAGAAAGCGCTCATAACAATCACATGGTACACCTCGAACTCGACCGCCTCTGAAGTGGCTGATGTTGATTCTGAAGTACTTGGCGCGGGACGCGTATACGAGTGTATGAGTTTGCCTATGGGCCTGAATGAAGCCGCATCCTCTTCGACGCGTGAAAGGAATCCTTCATCGTCTGTGTCATAGTCTGACAGGTCGGGGGTAAGTTCAAATAGCAATCGGTAGGAGAAGTGAAACGTGCCGGGGGGTATAAACTCCTTCAATATGCCTTCCACATTGTCCACTGTAGTAGATGCATCGAGCTTTTCAGCGTAACGGACAGAAAGATATTGTGCTAGTGAGCCGGAGGCGAACCGAAGCTGCCGGTCGTAGGTCAGATGTTCAGCACCGGTGGTACCAATGAAATCATAACGCACGTCGATTACCAAGTCCTGATAGCCATAAATCTTTTCATCTTCTCCGTAAATCTAGAAAGGGTTGCAGCATATCACAGGATGGTGTTGGAAAAGGATGAAATAAAAGCGTACCGGGTAAGTAAATGCTGGGTGAAATTCTTCGTAAGTTTCCTCGTCTCCAAGTACTTGTTTATCCTCCTTTGCTCGTACTGTACGAAGCGCACGGTCAGTTGTGGTTCAGTCCTTGCAAAAGTGACGACTCACCAAGAGAAAGTGTGAGTGCATCATTCGCGTCTGCTGTCCAGTCCACGGTCGACATATTGAGGCTACGTGACAGACGCCGATCCGTAGTGAGGCCTCGTGACGCGTTGTGTATGGCTCTTTGTCTTTGTCACATCTCCCAAATTTATCATGTGATGCGAACCTCGATGACGCAGCGCGCTGACTGAGCCAGCGCTTTTGAAAAGCTATAAAATTGGTAGAAGAGGAGGTCGCTCGAGCTATTCAAACTGGCATTTTCATTCAGAAGCGTGTTATCTGTTTCGACAGTTGTATCATCCCAGTCCTCAGTGTCCACACACCAGGCATCCCAGCGCCTTCATCAGGTACGCTCATCAGTCAGCTGGCCCGGGCCAAGTACAGTATCTAATCTCCACCAGATATCAAGATCATTCGTGACCACCAGAACCAACATGGCATCAGTCAATAAACTGCAACAGAAGTATGATTACATCTGCATTGGTGGTGGCAGCGGAGGTGTCGCATCATCGGTGTGTCATTCAAGTGCAGAGGTAAACGTCCTGTAGAGATACTAACCCGCCATGACAGCGGCGCGCTGCCTCTTACGGCAAAAAAGTTGCTCTCATTGAATCATCGCCTGCCCTCGGCGGTACTTGCGTGAACGTTGGCTGCGTCCCCAAGAAAGTGCGTCATTCCCTCAGGCTGCCCGTTTCTTGCCCCTCTGACAACCACTGGCGTAGATTATGTGGCATGCAGCCGACCTCGCAGATCGTCTTCGCCACGCAAACAACGGCTATCATTTCAAGAACGTCCCCTCTCCTCAGTTCGACTGGGCATCATTCAAGCCGCAGCGTGATGCCTACATACGCAAGCTGAATGGCATATATGAGAAGAACCTGGAGAAAGAACATGTAGATTATCATGGTGGCACCGCCCGTATGATCTCGCCCACCGAGGTTCAGATTACGCCCCGTGATGGTGGCGAGCCATACACCATCGCCGGTGATTACATCACCATCGCAACTGGAGGTCGCCCGACCGTGCCCAGCGAAGATAAGATCCCAGGCGCGAGTCTTGGGATAGACTCAGACGGCTTCTTTGACCTTGAGGACCAACCGAAGCGCGTAGCCGTTGTTGGCGCAGGGTACATCGCCGTCGAGCTCGCTGGTGTACTTCACACTCTCGGTAGTGAGACGCATGTCCTCATTAGGCACGAGCGCGTTCTTCGTACCTTTGATCCCATCCTTCAGGAGACTCTTACGCCGTGGATGGAACACACTGGAATCAACCTGCACAAGAACACATCCGTCGTTAAGGTGGAAGGCCAGCAAGGTGGTGAATTAATTGTTCATCTTAATAATGGCACACAACTCAAGGTGGACTGCTTGCTATGGGCTATTGGACGACACGCAAACACTGAGGGTCTGGGGCTCGAAGAGCTGGGCATCGAGCTCGACAAGAAGGGCGACGTTGTTGTTGATGAGTGGCAGAAGGCCCAATTTGTAGAGGGCAAGCCTCAGCTGGATAATATCTACGTCATCGGTGATGTTCAGGGTAAGGCACTCTTGACGCCCGTGGCTATTGCCGCAGGTCGGCGATTATCAAACAGGTTGTTTGGGCCTGAGAAATTCAAAAACGATAAATTGTCATACGAGGACATCCCAACGGTCGTTTTCTCGTGGGTATATCTCTCTTCTTGTCAGAATTGCTCGTTCACAGCGCGTATAGTCATCCCACCATTGGCACCGTAGGCTTAACAGAGCCCGAAGCTCGCCAGATATATGGCTCTGCCGTTAAGATCTGTGTGTCTTGTACACTCTGTCCAAACACACAATACTCATTTACCATCTAGACAAGTCGTCCTTCCGCGCTCTCTACTTCTCCCAGATCGACGAAGAGCACAAGGAGCCGACTGTGTACAAGCTTGTTGTTGTGGGCGAGGAAGAGCGCTTAGTCGGCGTACATATTATTGGGCAAGGCAGCGATGAGGTATTGCAGGGCTTCGCGGTAGCTATCAAGATGCGCGGTGAGTACTTTACATCGTTTGGTTTTCTCTCGGTAGCTGATGCGTTCTGTTAAGCTCGCAAACAGGATCTAGATGATACCGTTGCTATCCATCCGACATCTGCTGAAGGTGACTGAGATTTCTTATTTGTTTCGATTTGAAGAGCTGACGGGTGCTTGCAGAATTGGTTACTCTTCGTTAAGCCAACGACGCTGGTAGCGTCGGGTGTCATGCAGGATATAGCGATATTTGTACTTATAGAATACAAAATTCACAGCTTTCAACTCGAACAACACTAGCTGACTGTCAACGTATATTCATTTTTTGGTGTTTTGTTACAGGGAACTATGATTTGAGCATGATGTTATATCGCTGCCAGCGCCCAGCAAAATAGTCAACGGTGAGCAGCAGTTGGAACTTTGAAAGCGTACACTAACACGTCGTACTGTAGTATCCTCACGAAACTACTTTATTTAGCAAAAATCATACAAGCTTGTTGATGAGCGAATTGATCATGATTTGGTTGTTGGCGGTGAAAAGCCGGTAAGATCAAGTGAACATGTGGACTTGAAAAGATGCTCCCCCCCTGGTATGTTGGTCAACGTACCTGTGTAAATGTGATAGATTTTCACTTACAACATCGCGCCCAGTGGCGAATCAAAGCAAACGAGTCGATCTATTTGAAGGAACCGATAAGTAAAGTGATCTTCAGGTTGATGAGCGCCGTAGCTAACGCCGCTAGCGCACCTGATGTGGCACAACTGCAGCTCCTACTGAGGCCTACTTATGTTTTCTATGGAGACCTCTCACCTTCGGACTAACAAACGAATCGACGCAGTGGTATTATACGAAGTTCATAAACGTGTAATATAAAAAGCATGCGATCAGTACTGCCGAGGGGTGTATTCTCCCTTCCATGAGTCCTCCCATGCAAACCGCACGCGAACGACTTGATTGCACATGGGAGAACGGAGACATTTCCATCATTCGTGATGGCGGAGACTATGAAAAAGCTCTGAAGAGCGTCGAAGCAAAGGGACTTGTCATGCCTTCGAGGACCAATTTCTACTTCCCGGTCAGTCCCGCTACTGACACCATTAAAGCCGGAGGACAGCGAAGCCGATGTGACTCACCTCAGAGATGCTGAATTGCGTGTGATCCAAAAGATCTGGGGTCATCCTGTTGGGAGTGGTGCTAACCCATTATATGTCTTTTGCAAGGGCCTTAATCACGAAAGTCCAATTGTATTTCTATTTCGACATTGCTTGGTTGAGCGGATTCAAACACTTTCGATTACAAAGAGGTGCCCTGTTCGAACTGAATACCCATCTGCTGAAATGTATCGGTAGCTCCCTCGCGTTCGTGTTGCACGATAGTTCGTAGGTTGAAAAGGAGGCGCGACGATAAAACACTGTGGAGCACCGCCTGCAGCCTGGGCGTCAAGGGATTTAGACATCTTCAGGATGCTCAAGGGTAAAACCTACGTTCTCATAGACCCTGCATAATCCGTCTTCGCGGGAAAGATGAGCAAGACATCACCGAAAAGGGCCTCTGACTTACGGAAAAGGCAATGATGATTATGATGTTGGCCGTTGACATTGCTTACGCAGTCAATGAATGGTAAACCGAATCCAACGACGAGGAATACTCACATAGGATACACACCATATAAACTATACCATCCCAGTACAGATCTATAATGAAGCGGCTCATCCCCGGTCCCCGGCGGCGACGCCAGACTTGCAAAACACTGAGGAATAGTATGACTACATGTCGGATCAACTTAGTGGCACAGAAGAAGAAAAATTAAATTAACTTGTCTCATAAAGACACAGCATAACATAGTTAGCTGCATATATTTCAATTCTATGGGTTTGATAACAGCCAAGAGCTGCCAAGGGCGGATCCTGGTCTAAATGATAGTCACGTCAGACTGGAAAACCAAGAAAGGCTGCGATGAAAACATACAATTGAACAAATGAAAAGCATTGGCACTAACAACCCCATATCCTGCCATGCAGCCCTATAATATTCCGACTGAGATGAATCATGATATGACAGATTGTGAGCATGGATTTACCAGCGCGATTAGTAGAATAGCAGCAAGTAACGTTTTACTCCTTCCCGATAACGTGTATGTCCTAACGAGCAGGAGCGCTGGGCACCCGATCAGAATCAAATAAAATCAACGCGGAGTATGAGTTACTTTCTGCAGCAAGAGCGCCGATGAGGCTAACCCCTTCGAATTGTGTTTCAATGCAAAATGTAAAAGGGCAGAGCTCACTGGCACATTTGGAAGGAATACTTACCTGAGGAGATCTGGTAGATCCATAGGCACTAGCAGTATAACGGTACCGTTGAGTCAATGTAATTTGAATATAGGATTACATTGGTACTTACGTGCCGCGGTGATTTGGGTCCAATGGAATCTTGATAATCCCAGTCGATTGAGTGATAAGAGGACACAGATATAAATGGCACGTACATATCAAGTCTACCGAGACATAAGCAAAAGGCATATAGCGAGCTATCACGAAAAGGATGCGAACAAAACCCCACTTCCTCCCCCAGGTAAGGTGGATCTACCTTACGTGAGTCGTAACTCCGATGGCATGGACAGATGTAGGTCACACCTCGTCTTCTAACTTGATACAGTAGTCATAAGCCTGCAAAAAAGTAAGTGTACAACTGAATCCTATGCTCAAATTATTACCAAGATGGCCAACCCTGCCACTTTCATAACTATATGTCAGAAAGATTGAGGGAAATACAGGAATTCCGCTGTCACGGACTCTTAGTATACTGGTATTGGACTCATGAGGATTGAAATTATTGTCCAGCAGGCCGGTAAAATCTCACTTCGACAGTCTGAAGACGCAATGCAACTTCTGTAGGGGTAGTTACGGTCATGTTGAGGTTTGATTAGACGAAATTGGAAGGGGCAGCCGTTTCAGTTCCAGGACGTGAGCTAGCACTTGGTGTGTTTCCTGCTGCATATACGATGGCGAAGTGGTCGTATATCTACTATTTGGTGGCAACTTCGTCACGTTGAGAGGCCGCAACCTGCTGGCAATTTGAAGTTGCTGGCAGGGAAAATATCATGCGGCTATTCGGAGATCAAAGAAATCAGTAGTCACCTTAAAGTATGTTGCAACCTGTGAAGACGAAGTTCCTGTATTCAGTCCTTGAAGGAGAAACGAGCTATAAGAGCGGCGTCGATGGGTTGCAAGCGCCCGCCCAGAAAAAATAGCAGCTAGAGAGGTGTCTGCATGTTGCAGGGCCAATAAGTAATGAAGTGTTGCAATTTGCAAACATGAGCTTCGTTCGGCGTTCGGTTGTGGGACCTCCGAGTCGAATTCGAAGTCATGGTGGTAAAACTTTGAGTCGACTTGAAAACACTCGTGGGGCCCCGGCGGGATTTAGTTTTTAGGTGACACGAAGAGGCTTGCATCAAGACACTCTGCAAGCTCGAGGCGAACGACAAAATCTTCAAACTGTCCTGGCGCATCGCGCGCGTCCCCGAGAGGGTGAGTTGTTAGTGGCCAAAAAGTAGGCGAGACCTGCGAATTCGATCAGGTAGTCTCCGCTAAGAGACCTTAGACGAAGGACTCGGAAGACAGTCGTTCCTCCTATTGATCAAGAAAGTTTGAGGAATTTCAGCGATCTTCCGCTAGTTGGATTTTTTTCAGTTACGATTAACAGACATGCTCTCACCCGCTCTCACCCGCTCTCACCCGCCTTTTTCGACTACCGCCGGATTCCGGTGCAAAGGGGATTGCTTGTTCTATCTACCACGATCAAGACCCGACATTTAATATACTAATCCAACTTTTCCCATCAGGACATAGCTTAACAGTTTTTGCGGAAGATCCATTGGCCGTCCATACCCACGTGTCCTCCATGTCCGTGAAGATCGATGTATTCCGCCGCGCCGGACAGATGAGCAACTTTGGCACATGCGGCATGGTTAATTGGGAGATATCGCGTGTCAGGTAGGAGGGATTTCGGATTCCTAGAAGTGAATTCCACAATAGCGGGGATTTATGTGCATAGGGTCCTTACTGCAAATACGATGTGTTTGAAGTGTTTTGGAAATTTGAGCATCAGGAGTCAATTTCTTCGCGCATTTTAGTTAGTAACGCACTGGTTCAATTCTTCGAACTAAATCGAGAGGCTATCAAACTTCGCGTGGAGATCCGCACAAAGTTAAGATATTTTCGAGACCATTTATATTTACACCGTTGAGTTCATTGGTGATCGAGATGAGTCCCAAAAACGTTCCATGACTGCCAACACAGAAACGGCACTGATGTCATTGGATGATGTGAATGCAAATCAACAACAGCGAAGACATTATACCCACGGACCACCTTCTTGGCCCCCACTTATTTCGCAGTTTGTCGAAATAGGGAGGATCTGCAACACATTAGTGACGACAACCCGACGACCGTATGACGTAGCCTCCTGCTTTATTTCGGGAAACTCGTCGTAGTTGCTTGTATCATACTAATCATGCAGCGATAAGAGCGAGGGCTTGATTGAAACAACTATAATCCAGATACAGATGACAAAATGTGGCATGCTCACTATACGGACTCTCCTCAACTAAACATCCCAGCATTTCCTGAATATTGTCGAATTCCGGGTTTGACGGGTGGTTGGATGGTGTTGGGGTGCAGCCTTTGGCGGCCCTGACTGAAAGTTCGAAATGTCGCATCCGAGACTCGAGTTGGCTACATCAGCACGGGTACTCACAGCAGCGGATCGTCATGAAATAGTCAGCAAGTTCGATAAGCTCGTCATTGCTATGACATTTGAGAATGACTTGCGTTACGTTATCTCTGCCCTTGTCGACTGGCGCATGGATAAGGAGGTAGCCCAGTACTCTCGCACACATGAGTGCAGGTGGTTTGGAATTGAAGTTGGGGAGCCTCAGTCTCGAAATACGATGCATTGATCATACGCATGCGTTGAACCTCGTGCATAAGGATTTGGAGGAAGAGGGACAGACATGAATTTCAGTACTTATGCCGTGTTGGGCTTATTGTATATACATCAACAAAAGCGCAGGACTCATTTATAAGCAAACATGCCAAT
>PVYE01007556.1:0-15586 GCA_002995055.1 Rhizopogon rudus
CGAACTCGTACCGCTACACACAAAATGTAGCATTCTTACAAATTCTTACAGTACACACCTCCCTAGCCCTGTACATGCACTCTGTATCACTATGCCATACAAGAATCTTCGCTGTCCGTCAACTCGATGGCACTACCATCGTCAGCGCAACCGTCCTCGCCTCCAGAAATACAGTGGTGAACGATTTTTCCAATTTGATTTTTCGAACTCGATCGGGCGACCCCGGACAACAATTTCGGAATCAGCTGTAAGCAACAATATTCGCTGAAGTACAGCGAAGTCGGAGGCGCCCCGCAACTAATATCTTTATACTAGTCCCGCTGTAGGATGAGTAAGGTGTAAGTACGGTAAAGTGGGTGGGTCAAAATAAAAAAGACGATATGAGTAATGCACAAGGAAGGTCCGTCAGAACTCCAGAACTATCCAGTCTGCCATGTATGCCCACCTACACAGCAAGCGCGCCGCTCATAATAAACCGATCCCTAAGCTCAGGAACACCAGACATAGCTACGTGGTGCATCAGGCTAGTTCATGAGGCTCGCACAGGAAGTGACATCAAACATCTGTGACCTCTTCGTGCTCGATCCCCTCCAAGAGCTCGCTAGAATAGCGAGAGGGTGCCGAAGAAGCTGTGGTAATCTCTTCATGCTCGATCCCCTTCCAAAGTTCGCCGGATCGGAAGGCGGCAAGTTCATCTGCTGCGACATAATATATGTCAATAAAAAGCTCACAACTCAACGTATCCTTGTGCGGTTGGTGTTGCGGTGGCATGGATGTTCCTCCACAGAGCACCAGCAGGCCCCTTGTCACGATGGGGCTCTGCAACGTCAGTAGCAGTCAAGGCTGTGGTTGGAATAGTAGCACCGAGAATAGATGACGCGAGAGCGAGAGCGACTATGAAGAGAGGCAAGAACGTCAACATATTACCAATAAGATTAAACTAAAGAGACATGTTTATATTGACGACGTTGGGGAGTCCTTATCCCATATATACGCATATCATTGCTGCTGGACACCCAGTGCATGAGGCTGCGTTGACGAATGCGAGTCATACCAAGTAATCCCACTTCGGAAGAATGCGAACTGTCCATCATAGAGCAGTGATTTAATTACTCTGTAGCGTGGGGCGGGCGGGCGATGAGCTGAGCAAGTTGATCTGACAACGGACACTGCCAGTTCATATCTGAGCGACGTTCGGTGCCGAGGAGTTTCGCATCCCATTTTACAGAATGAAGCAGTGCCTCTCGACAGCATCAGCTGTGAACCCCGTACTTTTTCCGCGGAACCGAGAGCTGGTGCTTGGCACGCCTGAACCGTAAGTACCAGGACTCACCTCACACCCATGGAGATGATGTCGTCCGAGTTGGTGTGAACGCTTTGGGCTCTGACTTGAGATGCGCTGCAACTGCGATACTCAAGGGGATAGACCATGCTTACGGTTGGTAAATGTTCTAGCCGGCGCAACATGTCATTTGCTGATATAGTGGCTTTGGGCCCCACCGAAGTTCGAGCGGATCTGAGTGTCAAAAAAATCCTTGAAGGAGCTATTGCCTCACCTGAGCACATCAAGCCCTCCGCTGCGTGAGACACTGCCAAGATTATATGTCTGACATCATAGGAACGAAAGCGGTGCTGAGATACGCCTGGTTTGGGGAAGTCACGTACTTGAAAGTACTGTCGTCTGAGTGAACACACTGACTCAGTTACCAGTAAGTACTGGGCTCCTGGGCACTGGGACAGGCTGGGCACGTAGGTGGTTTTTGTGGATTGATTTCCCACAACCAATTTACTGGATCACCTAAGTATGTGGCTTGTGTATCTCCATACAATATTGGTTGGACGACGGTTCAGGCATCCCTTGACTCTTGTCAATCCTTACTTGTAATATGGAGTTCAAAGGACGTGCGAAGACTCCCGAGCGTCTTGAAAAGCAGGAGCATCTGCCTTCATTCTCTCGAGGCCTGATTACCTCTATGTGACTCTTGAAAAATCTGGTTTCTATCTGGTGCATCATGATGAACAGATGGTTGTCATCATCTCTCAAGGCTTACTGCCGCAGCGCAGACCCTTATTCCTCCTTCCGGAATACCATTGTGAAAGCTCGCCCGGCCCCTTCTACACATGCCGTGCCAGACGATCGTTCGACGACTACGCCCTATCTCGCTGGAGTCACAAATTCTCACAAATCATAAACTTTCAGAGTGCGATATTATTTTGGTCGTTGATACCTGTCCCCCTCTCCACATACATGAACGAACCCTTTCGTCATCAGTCTACTACTCTAGTGGTGCAATGGTACGTGAGTCCTGCTCAACCATCCAAAGTACTGTACTCCTTGCCTCAAGAATCAGATATCTTCTCGTGTATGGTGTTTTTAAATAGCAATCCTTTGCCTGCAGATGCATCTGCCCGTTTAACAGCTGCAAAACATTTCTTTAGTAAGCACTGGTCGAGCAATCCTTCATACCGACTAACATCGTTTTGGAGCTATTTCCTCATGCACGAACTTTTCAAAGAGGGCTCCAACGACTGCGTCTTCCCTCTTGTTGACTGCGCGAGCTGTAGGAAAGCAGAATTGTTAGCTTGCCTTAAAGACAATTGAGTCATTATGTTACCTTCGTTTAGGGATACTTCTCGACGGCCGGTTGTATCCCACAGTGCTCTTAGAACGGGATAAGGCGCGTCAGCAGCACGAACTATCATGGGGATCAGATAACAGCTGCACGGGACATATGAAAATCCGCACCGGTCATGTCAGGGGCAGGTCCTTCGTATACAGGTTATTGACATTCATCTGAGCTAAAACACAATACTAACCTGGGACTCTAACGACAGCGCGTGCAGCACACGAAGTAAGGAGTATCGATAAAGTGCAAAGCAGCGAGGGGTACATCATGATAACTGTTGAGAGAGGTAAGCCCTATGATTTTGATGGAACACCCAACATCCGAGCTGATTTTATTCGAAGGGGCTCGGCGAGAGTCGGCGCCGACTATCTACATTAGAAGCGCTTCCACGCCAAAGCCAATTGTTAGACCAGAACACAGCAAATGTGCTCTATCATGGCAGTGTTCTGCGAGCAGCAGCGACAATCACTTTACCTGTTCACAGCCGACATGATGGCTTCTTGTTCAAATTACGGATAGATGAAGAGGCCGTGTTCTAATTACGGGACTTCTCCAAACTCCTGTGTAGTTTCCCTTGTTCAGCATTAAGGCTCAAAGCACCAGAGGAGAGGTACAGGGAATCTGTTGCATGGCGCCCATTACTGCATGGTCCGATGAACTTGTGAGATCAGAGATCAAAAAGATGAGGAATGAAGAACCATGGCCTGTTCCATCACGGCGCTCCCCTGAACCATGTGGCCCGCGAATCGTATTCGAGTCGCTGAAAGCTTAAAAGTATAAGTAGGGGCCAATAATATTAAGCACAAAATGAGGGTCCCCGGATGAAAAAGTGATTATTCGCACAACATAAAAACTATTTACAAGACAGTACAGTACTCGTACCGTTTGTCCCTAAGTGACCATAAATCAGTATAAAGAACGGAGATAGCATATCCAGCAGTGTGTTCCAAGGCGATGAAATCGAGTGCGTGGTATCGGTAAGGTATCCATGTCGAAAGGATATAAACGGTGAACGTTTAAAGCAGGAGATGTGGACATAATGGGCGTAGGGGTGGCTGTGAGCGCGAAACCCGCTGTGGGGGACATCGTGAAATACATCGTTGGTGTGGTATTCATAGACATGTAAGATGTGATATTCAAAACGTGATATTGAGAATAAATGGCGTCGCGAATTCAGTCCGGACCTTGAACTTGTTCCTGCAACGCGAGGCATTAGTGCGAGAGCCACAGAAAAGAGAAGAAACAAAAAGGAAGGAAAACTCACTCTTTCACCCAATCCACAACCGCTGTCTTTATCTCGACTACTCTTGGGGTTGTCTTCTTCTGCTTGTTGATATACCCTACAACATCTAATGGCTCTGCGTGGGGCGTGTCTAGGAGTAAATCCACAATGGCGGTATGCACGAGGTCCACAGCCGACAAGCCGTCGATGCCTGAAAGGGTGAGTTGAGGCGGAGCTGAGAGTTCAGCAGGAGCATCTGTGAACATGCAAAAATTCAGCATCGTGACCAAACTAAAAATAACCGAACCAAAAAAGCACCTTCATAAACCCTCCGCTCAACCCGCATTCTCACTCTCACAAGCCGCTCCCTAATCCCATTCAGCCTCTCCACACTCAATGCACTCGGACTTCCACGCCCTGCCCCAGTTTCTGCTTTCGCCACGAGTACCTCCAGATGCTTTAGCTCCCGCATCAAAAACTCCCCGCGCAGCGACTCGCGATCAGTTTGCTCCTGCGTGAGGAGGGTTGGCTCAATCGGCGTCGCAATATCCTTGAAGGGCGGTGGTGGTGAGTTGGGGTTGCCGTCGGGGAAATCGGGACCGTGCGTATCAGACCGAGCAATATTATGCACGGGGATAGCCCCGTCTTGCGTCAGAGTAGCAGGATTTTGCGAGTCGGGGCCTGGTTGTGGAGCATCATTAAAGGTGTGTTGTTGGTCTTGGGAAGTCGTCTCGGGTGGAGCAGGCGTGACGCTCTTGGAAGGCACAGGTGTAGTGTTCTTGGACCCTTTCTTCCTCCTTCCGCCTTCTGGCTTTCCTGGTTTCTCTTGCTTCTGAGAGGTGATAAAATCGGGATTTGAGGCGCTGGCGAGATTGTCTGCATCAGGGGCGGGGGATTCGTCGGTGGTGGTATTGATGTTGGCAACTGGGTTACTGTCCATAGGATTAATATTCACCGCAGTCGTGATTGGAGGATCCAGACAGGGCGTGATTATTTGAGAGGGGTTCGCGGGTGGGTTTTCGGGGGGTACTGTAGATTCTCTCAGTACGTACTGAGACTGAGATGCATTGCCTGACTCGGCGGCGAACCCGCCGACAAAAGACTCCGCCTGGTTCCCCCTCCCAGTAGTTTCCGCTTCAAAACCACCCACGAAGGCTTCCGGTGCACCTCTTAGCTCGACAGCCAATCCGCCTACGAATGCTGCTCCTCCAGCACCTAACAGAGACTCTGACCTACCACCAAACATGGGCTCGGTTCTTGCCCCCCTTCCAATAACTGAAGCCCCCACCACCGATTCGTCGTCGTCATCAACGTGCCTGAGCATTGAGGGTCCAGGACCTGAGCCCGCGCGGTGGTGGCCCATTGTGCTGGGCTGGTTATACAATTGTCTTGCAGCTGAACCGATAGCTGGACGCTGACCATCAGTTGAACTTGCCCGATGCTGGGTGGAATCGATGCCCACGTCTGAAGTGGCTTTGTCACCTCGCACGCGGCTCAACATACTTCTCGCACCAAAAAGTGAGAGGACGCTGCCCACGACGGAGGCAGGACGTGATTCAGGCAATGGAACTTGGTGCGCAGGGACGGGCTCGTCCATGTCGGAGTTAGGAATGTGAGGGAGCAAGGTAATACGTGTGCGAGGTGATGGGGAAAGGATGTCAGCGTTTGAGGTCTGTATTCCGACTTCAGATGTAAATGGGGGAACGTGAAGATCATGTGCCCGTTCTGGCGAATGTGAGGGCACACTAACGTGCACCCAGTTGTCGTCGGGAATCATTATATGGTCTTCGGAGAGAGGCGATAAGTCAAAGGGTGGAGGATGATAGGCAGGATCAGCGGCAGTTGGGATAAGTGCTGGTGAAGGACCTGGGATGACTTCACGCACACGACTAACTTCGGTGTTCGTCTCGGAGATGGCAGAATGGCCAGGATACGTTCCCGGTGGCGTGCGTCTTTTATGTGTTGGTACTGGTGAAGCGGGAGGTGCAGCGCGGGTACTCGAAACGACAGAAGAAGGTGCAGAACGGGAGAACAAGCCTGGCACGGAATTTTTTATGGAAATCTTCGGTATTCTCAAGTCATTCTCGATTTTCCACCGCGGCAGGACTTTCCTTATAGCTCTCAACTCTCTCCTCAGTGTCTTATACATACCCTTCAGTCCAGTGTCGCGCCATATGCCGGGGGCGACATCCGCGAGGAGGAGACCAAGAAGGGTCCATGCGCATGTGAGGGCGAATCGAGAGAGAGATTGTGTGAGGTACAGGTCAATCGCCAGACGCGTAGCAAGGGCAAGGTAAGGGTCTTTGGACCTTGATGAACGGGTACGCTTTGAGAGGAAGTGGGAGAGCACGACGCCTTCCCAGAGTCCTATGAGTATACCTTGTGATGGGGATAAGCATAGAGAAAGATGAAGACTACTTGAAACAAACCTATGAGTTTATGATCGTTGTCAGTTGCAATGTCAAGGATGGCGCGCAGAGCGACGCCCGCCCCGATTGCAAGAATGTTTTCCATGTCTACGATTGTCAGCCTAATTGATTTTGTTCTGAATGCATACCCTGGTGATGTGGTGAACAAGCAGTTTATTAGCGTAACAATGATTTCGCCGTACAAAGCAGGACAAACAACTTTATCCGAACAAGAGTGACTAATAAAGCAGGATGCTGGAGACAACATGTTGCTGCTGCCGCATCATTCTACTGTATCGTCGTGCCCAGTTGCAACACCTTTGTTTATTCAGAGGCCGGGACTGGACATCGTGGCTCGGTTGAAGGGAGCGTTCCGCATCAATCGTACCCTACGCATTCTCGGATATTCAGGGGTTGTATCACTTAAGGCGAGGCAGCGCGCAGACTCAAACTGCCGGCAGCCGTGACTGCTCGAATACATGTTCAGCTGGTCAAGGTATGATTCTTCCCGACGGTTCCATTGGTACACAATAATTTACTTATCGCTAGGTTAAGCAGAATGGTCGTTCAATTCCTCTAATTCTAGTTCTAGAGCCTGTGCTAGCTGCGTGGCCTCGTTTGGCCTGTCAGAAGGTATGTATCTTACCGCATCACTGAGACTGGCATGGCGCCACACTGGCACTCAGCTCAACAAATCCGTGAAAAGCGATATCATTCCTGTACCATCTTCTTCGAGCCTAACACGCCAACCCCCTGCTACATGCACGTTATTCCTATGCCGCCTAATATTTTGAAGCACCTCCTTATGATACATGAAATAACGTATCCTAATCACGGAAGTATTCAACACTTTCTCATCTCTGAAAATAACTCGAAAGTGGAACTGTGCTCGCAGCTTTTGGAAGCGTCGTGGGGCACTGGCTATTGCCATTATTCTGGCATACCTTTTCCGAGCACATCATGGGGGACGGAGGTGAGATGTCGAGGTTTGCCATCATCCGGTGCTTCTAATAGACTAATAACAAACCTGACGTACGTCCTTCAGAGATAAGAGGTTTGATGTGGCTACGCCACTCGACTTGTCAGCAGTACAAGCCAGGCTGGTTACGAGCCTATGCGGCTCATCCTTAACAAGTTGTACGAGTGCTAATCGAAGATGACATGTCACTGTGAACAAACCTCAAAACGCAATAATGACAGCTGAGTACGTGATGAATATTTTAATTCTCATCCTTCACCAAACCCAGGTTCACAACAACCATCCGTGGCACCGCAAACGGCGACCGGAGAGCATGGAAGGGGCGGGTTGTGTTGTAGAACAGTTTCACGAGTATCAATTGTTGTCTCTCGCTGGAGTCTCGCATGATGCATTGTCATACTTGCCAACGTCTCGGCTGACGATGTGGTGAGCAACAGTTAGCGCCTTTTTTCGTGACAATAATTTTGCAAAGCAAGACAAATGTATTGCAGTTATTAAGTAAGTATATCCGAACCACGGGAAATCCATTGCAAAAGCCAAAAATTGCCTGGTCGATAAAGCAGCCTAATATTAGTGTCGACGGTCGTTGTTGCGGTGTCGTCGCACTCAATCGCAAGCTTAGGGACGGACAGGATTGCATGGGAAACGGAGGTAAGTACTGTCTGGCTGTGGTCTGTCTTTGCGTCTGGGAGCCATCTTTCTCCGTGACGGCGTACGGCGTACATAGACGCTGTCAGTGACTAGTCATCAGTGAACTGGTGAGAGAATTATATTCTCTTATATACCATTCTATCACGATATATAAACAATCTTGTCCTTGATTTTCCTCGCTAAAGCAATATAAAGTCATATAAAAGCCCCGCAATCCACGTAACTCACATAAAGGACTCACCAATTCCCTGATGTAGGTTTAGTTCTGCATTTGAAGCATCTGCGGTTTGCGCTAGCTGCGTGGACATAGCTGAGATTGACCCTGTAACACCAGTGGCACTCAGCTAAACACTTCGCGTAAAGAGCAGCACTATTCATGCACAATCTGCTTCAAGTTCGAACGTAAAGCTTAAACTTGGCCTAATACACCAAGTCCGTGCCACATGCACGTTGATTCCTAGATGTTGAATAACATGTGCGAATTCCGGATTCCAGAAGGCTAGTGAGCCATGTTGAGTTCAATGTACAAGGATCGATCAGTCATCACGGTCAAAAGTTACAAAGTTTTGAAAAGTGGTTAACAGCATATAGCCAATCACTTTACTAGTACAAATTCAGATTGAAAGCAGAATAATACGAGAATGTTCTGATACAGTAAATCAGCACACGGGTTCCACCAGTCAGCTATATTTCGACGTACGAAGTTATGGTTTATAGCAAGACATGCTCGGCAACCAAGTAGCCTAATCACGAGCTTCTGCGCTAGCTTCTACAAAAGGCGCCTGTATAGATAGTTCATGAGGTCAACATGATGAGCTTGATACGAAGCAAGGCTTACTGTAGGGTTGGGTGTGGCAACAGCAGTGGCCGCCAAAACAAGCAGAACATAGAGGAGAGCAGTAGAGAGGCGAGTAAACATGATGAGTTTATCTTCTTAGTACTCGGTAAGAATGAAGAGAGGTGTCGATTCTGTCTTATCTGAAACGATACTCAGGTTCGGGTTTTTATACTACACACAAAAGCTCCGAATAGGTGATTGAGACCTGATTGTTAGTTTTTGTGCAGGAGGATATAAGGGAGTTTCCACTGATAGAGACAGAGTGACAGAGGCGGCACTGCTAATTGCTCCCGAAAGACGAAATACTTTCGTGCCAGCACACCATGGAGTAACATGGGCTCCTCAATGGGTACGTGGCATCCAGTGGATGGAACAGGGGGCTACCTGATACTAAATTATGACGCTATATCAGTACGTCTCCTATTGCACATTGCGCGGTTGCGGTCCGCGCACTGCGTGTTCTTGTTAGTCGATGACAGCTGCCGCAATGCGCACATTGCGCCTGGCACTTTGAGAGATTTGACGTGGCTACACCACTCGACTTGAAGTAAAAGCCAGGCTAGTCTCCCCTGGACAGACCATAGACGAATGGAGATAATAAAGCCAGGTCGGTCTGAGTGGTCCCGGACTTAGTATGCTTCTCCATTACTTTGGCTCGTGATAGCAAAGTTGTACATGAAGGAACGAGCGCTAATCAAAGACGACATGTCATTGTGAACGTACCTCAAGGCGCATGATGCATGTATTCTGTTGCCACAAATGCCTCCTTTATGGCAGAATACGTGATAGGTCTCGAAATCGCTGTTCGTGAATTGCGTTGAAGTAATAATGATTGCTGCGCGACATTCTAGTGCAGGTTGGACCACAGAGGAGCTCAAATGTAAATGCAACGGCGGAAGCATGGCGAGGCTGTCACGTTGATAGTGAATACTAGTGAGTAGTCATAAGTTTGGTAAACCCGAATGCTCACGAATGTCACGAATCACGATCAGCAAGCCGAGGGTATTCGCTGACCTCTGGTAGCTAGATATCGGATTATTAGATCGACCAAAAAATATAATGATGTTTTATCACATAGAATGATTTCATGTGACCCTCTCATTCCATTCTATCGACTAGAGCAAGCGCTGACATTAAGACAGAACTATCCATCACGAAACTAGAATACGCGTGAACAATCAGTAAAACATGCAACAGAACGCGAACATACCTCAGCGACGTCGACTAGAGCAAGTACGAACAAAGAAATGCTACAGGGTAGTGACTATGTAAGCCGATAGGTGCGTTCACGGTTCCAACACGTACCACGCAAGAGTTTTGTTCATTCCTGCTCGTCGAGGACTCTGCAAATCGCGCGATCCTCTTGAGATGGAATCTAGGGCAATTCAAGGTACCCTGCGTATTCTCGGACACGAAGGAGCCGTGTGCATCTAGGTACATTACTTGGAGTGAGAAAAAATCGACCTTAGGTGGAAGTCGTGCCCGCGAGTTGAAGTTCAATTCTGTATCGAAATGACGTTCAGCGGTTAGTAGTCAAGGAGGGTCAAGGTATGATCTGTCCGACTTCCGCCAGTGCCAACACACGAGGACTTATGACCAGTCTGAATTCACATCCACAGTGAGTCGGTATTTTCAGCCAGCCAAGCACTCGAAACCGAGTATCAAGCGTCATGCATTAGTGACACGCATCGCCATCAACATACAAGCTTCAGGCTCTCAGGCTCGGATTTGATTGTGTCGAATGAATGACTCGCAGGTTTTCAGAGTCATATATTATAGAGTTACATAGTCTAGTCTACATCTACAGAATAAGTATAACATTCAAGAACAACCGGAACGAAATAGTTGGCCCGGGCTTCATCTATCCAAAGAAACTCCACAGTGCGAGCCCACTCAGCGCTACGAGAACAGCAATCATCCTCGCCTCTTCCCCTGCCGCACTACGTTCCAGAACAAGACCCAATCCTCCACGTTTGCGCTTGCCTGGACGAAGGTCCAGCAGGAAGTGCTGCGTTTTCATGTTCATCCCCTTTAGCAGGAAGGGCGGGTGGGATGTGAAAGGAGAGAATGACAGTCGTGGCATTGCTAATGGAATGGGAATACGTGGAAACCTGAATGGCAGGCGTAGCGCGGGCCTTCGCTCAGTGCAGCTCAGGGAATGAGGATGCCCATGTTCGTCAGTACGAATAACATAGTTCCCGCTCTCGTCATAAAAGCCGAAGTTGACCGGGGTATTAGATAAGGAAAGCCAGGCGGGAATGAAAATGAGTGCAAATAAGTGTAGCCGTGGGTTCGCGTGCACTATCTGGGATGCGCAGTCGCGCAGTGAGTCTTCGTTGCCTGATGGAACTAGCGTCAACCGCAGGTGTCGCAGTCGAGGGAGGGCGCTAATAGATTTAGCTAGCGTCCCCTAAGAGACATCAGAACCTTGGAACAAGATTGGAGAACAAGGAAAAAACTTACAACTCTAAAGGATGGCCTTCTCGCGCATGTAATCTCCAACGTGGTCACTCCAGGGCAGGAACCTATAAGGTTCTTTACCAAGTTTCCACTATCGTATGAAGAATGGAAAACAAAGGCAATGCGGAGTTCAGTGAGGCAGCGCAGGCTCTGCAACACCCCCGTAACTAGGAGAGGTGCAAGGTCACGAATGATTAGCGGCTCCTCGATCGCCAAGTGAGTGATTGTTGGATGGGAAGGCGCCAAGGCTTGCAGGTGCTCCAATGAACCAGCAAAATGGGTAAGGTGCGATAAAGCGGACGGATCGAGGGAAGGGATGAGATGAGGACTGAGTGCAGTACGCGATGTGCGAAGAGATCGCAGACGTTGATGAGCCTCTAAAAATGCTATGAAGGGGCGCTTGGAGCCTGGGTCTGAAAGCGGTGCAGACCAATCTAGCATGATGTCCCCCAGAGATAGAGAATGAAGGAGAGGCCAACGTGCGTTGCAGAGCGGATGAACTTTCCCATCTGAAATCAACGGTCCTCCAAAGATGTGCAGCTCCTCGAGGTTCGGGGAGCTCCGGATCAGCATGTCCCAAAGGCGATCTTCAAAAGGTAGAACATCTACAATGTGTCAAAACGCTTGCGGATCAGTATCCAAAATATGTCAGACCTTGAAATTCGTCTGCATGATGAATGTAGTATCCATATTTCAGGGTCAACGAGAACCCACGTAGGTTCTTGAATTCGAGTAACTGGGGGGGATGAGTGAACGGAGTAAAATTTTGTCATGCAACATACATGACTGTGTTGGTCGGGCATCACAGATCCATAACACATTCCAATTGTACGGAGGCGTGGGCACCTGTAACGGAACTGAGTCTTGATAATGATGATATATGGCCAATCGGACATACGACATTCGGAGGGCAAACCACATTTCGTCACATTGAGGGATCTCATCTGCGTCCCAGATGAAGGTATGGAGTGCATCGAGTTTCGGTGCAAGTTCCCGAAGAAGCGTTGATATTGTAATTCCATTGATGTCTGCAAAATGGGTAGGGCGGCTGGAAGAAAATCGAATCTGGAGTTTCTGGACATGACGCGCGATGTCTGGGCGAGAACAGAGCATTAAAAGAGTTCGTTGACATTGTTCTGTGGTGCCGAGGTGCACATGGGCATACAGTATAGTGCACGCGTTAGCGAAAAGGTCTTTGCTCTTCGTGCGTGTATGTCAAGGGAGTCGTTCCGGTAGTGAAGCTCTAGATACTCACTGAGAGTGCGAGGTTGAGAATGTCTATTCTAGAGGGCAGGCATGATATAACCTCGAGTAAAAGATCTGGAGGTAAAGCGGTAATGTTTAGAGAATCCATTTACAGAATATAGTTATCTGCGTCAGTGGTCAACCAGTGGTAATTATCAGAGTTAGTCCAAGTCGCTCTATAGACTGCGCGGAGGTTTATGCCAGAGCACAGATCGTTTCGGAGGAGATTCACTGTCCCGGCACAGCATTACCAATTTGAATCATCTGCGCAGTGGCAGGAACCAACACCCTAAACATAGACAAATTGATTGTCTTCTCGCGCCTCAGCTTTGTCTATTATGGCCAACCAGCTGGCCCTCCCCACTCTCGATGACCTTAGAACTTCGCTTTCTCCTCATGTCGATGTTCAAGCCGTCGCCAGTCAATAGTTCTCATCTTTCAAGGAAGCGATGCAGTCCAAAAACGTACCAGCAGTCATCAACCTCCTCGTAGACGATGTCTTCTGGCGCGACATGCTTGCCCTCACATGGGACTTCCACACCTTCCAAAGCGCCCCCTCCATTTCTCAGATCAAATTCCACTATTTACATTGACCTCTTTCGCACTTAGAAAAGACCTTGTTGAACTACAGAGACCATACCCCGATTTCGCATGGATTCAGGCTTTCTTTGACTTTGAAACTACAGTCGGCCTTGCTTCTGGGGTGTTCCGGCTCGTACCGATTGCTGATGGGTAATGGAAGGCCCATACCATTTTCACGAACTTGGAAGATCTGGAAGGGTTCCCTGAACAGACTGGTCCTAGACGAAATTCGAGCCATACCACGTAAAGTGGGCGGCCAAGCGTGCACGCGAGATTGGATTTATTGACAATGAGCTGAGGGTCATAGTTATAGGCGGGGCAGGGAGGGCTCGACGTTGCAGCGCGTCTCAAGATGCTTGGACTGAACAGTCTAGTTGTGGAGAAGAACAATTGGAGGAAGCGTTACGCAGCGCTGTGCCTCCAAGATCCCGTCTGCGAACAACGTATGTTTACTTATTTATCGCTCTTTAGGGTGTGACCATATGCCATACATTTCGTGAGTCTCAAAATTTAGTTTATTGATGGTGGTCTAACGCGGGCGAAAATCACGCAGCTTCCCTACCTCGTGGCCTGTATATACCCCTGCATTGAAGCTCGCAGATTGGTTGGAATCATACGCACACAGTATGGAACTTAATGTCTGGACCAATGCTACCGTGGTGTCCGTCGTTCCTGGAACGATGGGAAATGAATGGAGTGTCTTAGTAGTACGAGTCGTACGGCGTGCAGGCGGACGCGAGCGGACTTTTGGAGTCAATCATGTCGTGTTTGCCTTGGGCTTTGGCAACGGTGTAGGACGAATCCCAGATATCCCAGGGCAGGCACGTTCGATTCACGAATGAAGCACTCTCAGGTCAAAGCCAACCGCGTATATAGGACGAGTTTAAGGGACATATATTGCATTCGAGCAAACATAAATTTGCCACTGACCACGCAGGGAAAAGGTAGCCGTTGTTGGGGCACGCGCATCTGGTAAATATTGATGAATATATTGTATTTTCTCTGCTAACTCACGGGCCTTTGAGCGCATGACATATGCGTCAACTACGTTGAAAATGGTGTCGGTAAACGAGTTTTGACGTTTGAAAGTACTAAGACCAATCTGGGCCCAGACATGACCATGGCTCAACGCAGCCCGAGTTACATCATGTCCATGAAGGAGGGCATGCCGAGGTTATTGTGTGAGCTCTCCCCTTCGCAACTTCGTGACACACCAAAGCCATCCAGCAATCTTCTGGGAGGGTGGTCCTCCCACTGATATCGCGGATCGTGTGAGTGCGTCTTACCCGAATAAACTGTGCACTAGCGCGTCACAAAGGACATTGCTGAAGCAGACAGGTATGCCACTAGTTATTTACGAAACCATTTGATAGAGAAATGATCTAGGGAGCTTCTTGAAGGACTGCAACAACGCGGCTTCAAGACAACACTTGGCGACGACGACGACGGCGTTCTGCTTATGATACGGAGTAAGGCAGGAGGATATTATCTTGGTGGGTCAATTCGCGGACTAGAGTAAGTTTACGCTGACCAGGAAGCATGCATTAGATTTCGGAGCTTCGCAGCTGATCATCGACGGGAAGATTAAACTCAAGAGCAATGGGCCAATCAAGCGCTTTACGCCGACAGGTCTGCTTTTTGAAGACGGTTCCACTCTCGATGCGGACGTGATCCTCTTCGCTACTGGGTGTTTTTGTTTCTTATCGGGTACCAAAAACTCGTGGTTCACATTATCAGCTACTCGGGCTCGCGCACTTCCTACTGTGCGCTGCTTCTGGAGTTCCTCTATGACAAAGTGTGCACTATTTTGGGCCTTGATGCTGAGGAGTTGAACGGTGCCTGGCGCGAAGTCGGCGTGCAGGACAAGGACGGGGAAGCGCTCAATGGTATACGGGGAGCTTGGCGCTTTGCAGGTCCCACTCCAAGCATCTCGCACTGCGTCAGTCACTTTTTTCTCTTCACCTGGAGTCGGTTTGATGAGTTTGATGGAATTCAGAAATCAAAGCGTACGTAGAGGAGATTTTCGGGACAAGGCACCCATGAAAGACGCTGCGCGTCCACTGCGAGTTGGAATACGGACGTCCCGCGCAGCCTGAACTAACTCTTGTTCTCAATATTTGCATTGTACCAGTGCCCACCCATATGCATCTGTCCCACAAAGTTTCTCCTAGTTGGGGTACACTTACTCATAGATACTCCGGGGTTGGAGATCGAAATCCGGAAAAGACTCAAAAGCGAGCTCAGGCCGAGGTTGTCCTTCGTTTCCGTGCTGCCTCCATTTTTGATTGTAGGCTCAACACGTCATCAAGGTTGAAGACAACGCCAAGATGCAGCCGTCGCGGATAGTCACATGCACATTGCTACGACGAGAATACTACAAAATATAAAGATTAGTGGTGAGTAAATTGCCAGTCTCCCGATAAAAAGTTGCTCCAGAGCTGTAGATACTCGCCGAGAGTACCAGGTTAAGAATGTCTGTTCTAGAGGGCAGGTATGATATAACCTGCAGTAAAAGGTCGTGGGGCAGCCTGTGATGTGCACGGCCCGGCTCGGCTCAAAAGCCGGGGCTACGGC
>PVYE01007595.1:6709-19355 GCA_002995055.1 Rhizopogon rudus
TTGATGATCGGATGTTACAAGTGAAGATGCCCTCCCCACCCCGTCAGCGCCTTGGATTTTGTGAAGGCTTGAATCCTGTACTTGAGTAGTGGCACCTAAGTCCCAGGCTCCTAACTTGGATTTGTGTACGCAATCAACTGAGGTTCTTACTGATCGTAGATGCTCCGTCGTGCCAGTGCCCTCTTCAACAATTTGAAGCCCTAGAGGACGTAATCGACCGACGGTAAAGTAGGTGAGGGATGCTCTGAGCAGCTTGCTTCAAGTGAACACGCCACAACGAAGGGAGCATGGAAGTCATCGAGATGTTGGTCTGCATGAACAAGCTCAGATTTTCAAGCGGATTACAATATCACAGACAGATCCATATCATCGAAAAAAATGACAATAGATCAAGTAGGGGGTCCACATTTAAAGCTTGTATCGCTCTATCTCTGAATGTGGGATCCGAGAACAAAGGTTAATCGGCTATGAAGACCACGGTCGGATCAGGCTTTGTCTCTGCCAGTGTTCTTTGCATCATCCGTGTAATAATTGATTGTTCTTCCTGTCGCTGCATGTCCACGGTTTCAACCAGCGGATAAACAACACAGGATGGCAGACGCGGAAATAATGGTCTGGGTCCACGCACCTAAACTAATAAACAAACACATCCTCCTCCTTGCAATTGGCGTTATGCGCTCCTCGATCTACGAGATCGCCGTAGAAGAGCACGAGGGCGTTGTGGGTGGGTGGGGATGCAGTGGACCAGGAAGACAGGCGGTATGTGAACCTGTTGGATCAATGTGTTTTAGTTGGCATGATGGGAGGAATTTGTCATTTGTCAAAGCCGAGGTGGAGGTACCCTGGCGTACCTTTGGTAATATTCACGGACAGCGTCTACTATCTAGGAGTATGTGACTAGCACATGCGATGAGATTGAGGATGAGATGTTGGGACCCCAGAGTCTTACAGTAGTATATCGTCAGAGCGAAAGGTATGAATAGGACACGTGTGGCTGAATGGTATTGGAATCATATTCGAGGTGGGATAAGGATTGCCAATCATTGAGCTTGACCAGAACACAGACTGATTCAGTGTTGCTGCAATTCGAACTCCGAGTGGAATCATTACAAGGGCTCATTGGAGTCATCGCTGTAGTTCGTAACGTCCAATTTTCACCAGTTGCTAAGAACTCAATGGCTTCAGACGACATGGCACCTATTGAAGGCATTGGAGCGAAATTCGAGCGCTTTCAAATTCTCGTTGTGGGTCCTGGGTCGAGCAAATGCGGGCAAGACTATCCTTCTTCAATTTGACTGCGGAGTGATATGTAGTCGCTAATATTGGACCGACAAGAGAGGTCTGTTATGTTGTTCATCGTCTCTTTTCCTTTCTCATGGAAAGCAGAAAAGCGACCGGCCCGTTGTCACGTTGATACTACCATCCGACCAGGTTCCCTAAGGTAATGTGAATTTGAGTGCTTCTTTTGCGGGTATACATTTACAGTTTCTATTCTGTTGCCCCACCGGAAGTGAATGCATGAATGCAACACCGGGTGTATACCAGGTCATGTTTAAGCAAGTTTCCGTCGAGAATCGTTGACTCACCCGGAGCTGCCATGTACCATTTGTAGCACATACCCATGTCGGTAGAAGCACGAGCGCCAGGCCGTGATACCGTGGACGAGATGTAATCAATAACAGAGGTGGAAATTTTTTCACTACTTACCATGCAATTAGTGCCAAGGCCACGACTTGGGGTGACCGAACAGGCTGATGCTCTCTCCGGGTCG
The DNA here is from genome assembly GCA_002995055.1 of Rhizopogon rudus. Taxonomy (NCBI): domain Eukaryota; kingdom Fungi; phylum Basidiomycota; class Agaricomycetes; order Boletales; family Rhizopogonaceae; genus Rhizopogon; species Rhizopogon rudus. The sequence goes on from PVYE01007595.1 coordinate 8,481, forward strand.
TGCAAACCTATTGGAAGACAGGGCATTCTCTCTTCCTGCCAGCTTTATTAGAAGGAACGACTATCTTCCTTCGTCTATAAAGGTGTTGCTAGGGGGAGATTAGTCTCCCAGCGGGATGCGGCCAATTGAACCCCGGGCCAGCTTACAATGCCAAAATCTGCGATCGCTGGAACACGTAGGCTACGTAGCCACCTCAACTTATCAGTGAGACACGGTCATACAGATGATTCGGATGTAGCTCTTCAAACTCCACGCCTCCCCTGCAGTACCGTCTCCGAATTGAGACGAGCAACCATGCGCGTTCTTTTGACTTCTAATAGAGAAATTCATGTCGCACGCAGGTTTTCTCCATCTGAATGCATGTGGTATGATGGAAGATTGTAATTCCCGGGTCATCACACTATGTATCCGAGTAGTGAGCTTCCGAAATCTCTCATGCCGCATCAGGTGATCATCGCAGATGTCAGAGCTGCAGTTTGGAATTTGTTGATTCAAAATAAACGTACGTAATGGGATAATGATTTAAGGTCGTTCGTTGGCTTCAACCTTGCATCCAAATATTGCATCCTTCCAAGTTCCCACTCTATAAAGTCTTTTCTCGACCGTGATGATGGTGTTCGCTCATCCTTGTGACCAGGGCTCTACACAATGTGGGCCCTTACGTTGCTCCTACTTGCACCTATTGTCCGAGCAGCTATCCCTAATGCCATGCTTCGTGGCATGCCCGTTCTCCCAAAGCTCGCAGCGCTGGAAGGTTCTCGCACGTCGCCGAATGGCACGACACTCCCTCCTATCGCCACCATCTATTACTTCGACCAGCTCGTTGATCACAATAACGCAGGCCTCGGAACCTTCCAGCAGCGGTACTGGATGAACTGGGAGTTTTACGAGCCTGGTATGTCGTGAGGAATAAGGTTCGCCCGATGTTAACTCGATGCATTAAAGGCGGTCCTATTATCTTGCTGACGCCTGGTGAAGAAAATGCAGAAGGTCAGTTTGACTGTAGCTAATTTGTACCTTTCTCTGAGGTACTCTATTCAGGCAACGGAGGCTACCTTACCAACAAGAGCATTAATGGTCTTATTGCTCAACAACAGAAGGGTGCAACCATCGTCATCGAACACCGGTTTTTCGGTTATTCCAATCCATATGACAACCTCACGTCACAATCTCTCGCTGTCCTCACCATTCAGCAAGCCATTGATGACCTCGTGTATTTCGCCACCAAAGCTGACCTTCCCATGCCTGGTGGCGATGCCGTGAAGCCAGGTCAGGCTCCATGGATTCTGATCGGAGGAAGTTACGCGGGAGCCCTCACGAGTTGGACGATGGTTAAGTGAGTTCTTAACAAGGATCTGTTGTTTCAGCCTAGTAACATCGATACTAAGCAAACCGGGAATTTTCTGGGCTGGATATGCATCTTCTGCTGTCGTCGAGGCGATCACGTATGTCACTTTGATGCAATCGCTCATCTCCGCATGGATTGATGAAATGATTTTCGCTTATAATCACCTCGACGTGATTTGATACAACGTTGCCGTCCATTCTTTGAAATTCGGTCTCGGATGACTATTCCCGACTAAACAGCGACTTTTATGGCTATTTCACTCCTATTCGTGACTACATGCCACAGAACTGTTCTTCTGATATAGAGGCAGTGATTGCCTACCTGGATGGAATGTACGCTGCTGATGACACTGCTGGAATCCAGACGCTCAAGGAGGCATTTGGCCTCGGCGATCTTGGACACGTAGATGATTTTGCCGATGCGCGTGAGTTATTCTTGTCCTTCATCTGTTGAAATCTTCACATAGAAAGACAACACCTTCGCTCTCCTTCCGATCATATGGATACCTCAGATTTCCATTTTAGCGATGTTCTTACCTTCGATTTGGTCGGCTTTTGTTGCTTGACTGACTCCGCTCCGGACTAACAGTTCAATACAACCTGCTTGATTGGCAAGCTCTGCAGCCATATGACGGCCCCGGAGCAATGTTCTTCAAGTTCTGTGATGCACTCGAAGTCAAGGACGGTACAAACGCCGGGCTGGGTGGATGGGGACTTGAGAACGCCATCTACTCTTGGGGCAAGTTCTGGAATACCACATACTACAACTACGGTAAGATTGTCCGTTTTATTTTGGACTAGGCTAAGCTCCATTGTGAAGTTTGTGAAGGCCAGGATGCCGAGTACGTATTCCCAGCATGTAGTGTCCTCCAGACTGGCTGACTATACAACTAGGAGTTGTATTGGGACTTACGACACGAGCCAGTCCTACTGGACTAATACTACTGTGGACAATTGGGGCAGGTCTTGGTTCTGGATGGTGTATGTATTTCCAATCATGTCAATGTCTATTCTGACAATCTTTTCAGGTGCAACCAAATCGGGTTCTGGGAAGACGGTCCTCCCTATAACCAGCCCGCAATCGTGAGCCGCATAATTGAACCTAAATATCAAGAGGTACGTAGTGTTTTTGTAGTTTGAAACCTGCCCATACATCAACATAATATTCAGCGCCAATGCGTCAACATGTTCCCTGAAGTCTTCGCCTCTCCACCTCAGCCTACCACTGCGGAGACCAACATGATGTATGCTGGTTGGAACGTGGATGTCGAACGTCTGTTCTTCGCCAGTGGCCTCCGTGACCCTTGGCGCGATGCAACTGTATCTGCTGACGGGCTGTACAAGCCCAGTACTCCCAGAATGCCCATATATGAGGGAGATGGATTCCACTGCTCAGACATGAACACGAAGAGTGGCATTGATGACCCGACGATCGCTGCCGTGCAGGAAAAAGCACTAGAGTACATGGCGGAATGGCTTGCTGAGTGGGAACCGTCCGCTTTGAAATCGCCGTAGATTCAATTATTGGGACCTGTGGACAGGCGACTCGGTAAGTTATTTACAATAACTTTATCATGTTAGATATCCACACATATTTAATTGACCGTCAATCCAACAATTATCCAATAATCATGATGTGGGTCATGATAGTCATAATGGAGCGATTGATTTCAAAAGCGTACAGTCGAAGTCAAAGTTGGGCGTCCACAACGGGGTCCTACGCCTATGACGTCGACCGCCACCGCACGATTGCACTCGCAATTTTAGTGAGTATGCTAAATGTAGCCTACAGGAACATGATAGCGGCTCTCCAGCAAATTGGTACACATTCAATGAGGGTTTCAATAGGTTTTCAACGCTGGGCAAAGCCCCAGAATAGAGCCGATCCTCTATCTTCGTCACGGTTGCTTCAATCATGACTGATATGATATATTGCGTGACTGCATGAACGGGTGATCTCAGTGCATGGCACTCCTCACATTGGAATCTCAAGAAGTTAAAATAGCCCCTATGAAAGGATGACATTGCTCCCAGCGCATGCGGAGTGACCACACGAGAGATTGTCCATGTGCGCTCCCAGGGTCCGATTTCCATACTAGAACTAGCGCTTCAGTGCTGCATGAGAGCCGCTGCATGATACGACTGGCACGCGTCTGGGAGTGTGAGACGTTTACCATGACGGGCGAGCTTTATGCTCCACTCCTCTTCAGTCGGGCATCTGGGTTGACTTGTACCAAACCATCTGGGCGGAAAGTATGAGCAGGAGGTGGTGGTAAGGTTGCAGTGGAAGCTAGGCCAATGAGCGTGAAACTTAAACAGGTATGGTGAAATATGTTTTTGAGCTTTGAAGGGAGTACGGGTGACTGTCAGTGATACAGTGGGTGCTAGAGGCAACGAACAGTGAAGAGCGAACACGAATATTCAAGTACAGCTTGGTGCAACTTGAGACTTCACAATGATGTTCCCGCCGTCTCTTAAGTTGGGTTCTTGGTAGACCATGTTTCCAACCTGGGTGACAGGATCTGCGTTTTACGATGAACCCTGGGGTCTGAGAACCTGAAGCCGAGCACACGATGATAACACACCTTGCTAGCCGAATCTGCTACGACTCCAAAGAAAACGTCTACTGTTTGAGTTCTGGACGTTCTGATTCTGAACACCTGCCGTGAGTCCTACTGCTAAGCCCTGGGAAAAGTTCTGGAAAGCCGACTTTCTGATCTGAGTAATTATGCCTCATGCGCTTCAGGCTTCTATGTGAACTCACCAACAATCTCTACTCTCCAACAACTCGTTCCAATCCAAAGATCCTGGACGGCTCTCACTTATAATCTGCGGCAGTTGAGACGTTGAGCGTTGACTCTTCACCCACCTGTTTTTGCATCCCAGGATTTGTCTGGCATGCCAAGACAGGCGAGCTGCTCTCCACACTCAAACACGACAATGACCCAGTTATCCGCTTGGTATGAGCCTCTGATTAAAGGAAGCTCATCCACGAGTCAGAATTAGGATATTGGCAGCAGATCGTCATTCTAGAGGTTCACTCGGTAGGTCTCCCATCACCCCGCCTTAGAATGACCGCATCCTTGCGAGTGCATCAGATGACTCAGATCACAGCGCGTCTGTGGAATCTCGACACAGACCTTCCAGTAGGACCACTTCTACAGCACAAAGCCGTGATTTTCTTTGCTGCCATTTCCGCTGATGGAGCACTGCTAGTCGCCGGTGGTTGGGACAACAAACATGCATATGTATGGCATTCCCTCCGTCTTGAAATATGCCGATCTTGAAGACCTCTTGTCCATTCCTGATGTAGTGCACATATCCCGTCTTCTCCACTCGAACGGAACGGGAGGTAAGTGTCCCATGACTTTTCTATCAAGAACCACGCTAATGATCACTGGCAGGTCGCAGCTGGAAAGTTTTTGATGAAAGTACGTGACGTGTTTGCCGAGCTTTCCAATGATTGTGACATCAACATTATGCGACAGATACTACGACGTCCAGCCCATCTTAGTGATGGCCATCAATTACCACGAGGAAGTTTGATGATGCGCCAGACCGTGCTCGTGGGCGTTGTTGAGATCCGGTTAATCAGACCTTGTTCAGACCTTGGTGCTCTTAGTCCTCTTCGACGCCCGGTACTCATTCTCGTTCCTCAATACCCCGCCGCCATGTTCCCGCGCCCTCCCAGCATTACGCCCACGTGCTCTCCTCAGCCTCTTTCCCTTACTATTCCATCGCTTTCAACCCCAAACCCAAAAATCAATGTAACTATACCTCCTCCCATCACGGTCCTTGTGCTGTCGAAATTCCGGCAGTATGGGACACACAGGTATGTTTCGCTTGGATCTTTTTTCGATCGCCGAAGTCCAATGTTTTTGTTTTTTGTGCAGACATTGTTTATTGCTCGGTGGCCCAAACATGTCAGCGACCTGGCAAAGCGTATGGAGGAAAACGTATCATTTCTTTGCTAAAGCTAAGAACGAAACAACAACTGGCAATGCTTGATATCATCGTCAGCTCTTTCCTTGGACACGACTGTGCATGGCCCTCACAATACACTCAGGAACCCGAGCAAGTAACCACTGAGACGCCAAAATGCGACGCAAATGGACTACGAAGTCATCGAAATGTTGATCTGGATTCTGCGTGGACAAGCTAGCGAAACTAATTTACTAGCTTCTTCTAGTATATCAACATGTCGCAGACAGAGACATATAATCGAAAAAAACGACGATAGAACAAATATGGGGGTTCACATTTTGGACGCTCAGTAGGGGACCCCCTAGGCGAGGGGCAGCACAGTCGGGAGACAGACGGAGAGAGCCGTGCTTAGTCATCCATTAGTCGCATGTGGCATCTCGCTTTGCCGAGCTGCTCGCGGGTGTAATTTGCCAGACTCGGCAGAGTCTCCAACGCTAACTACGAAGGTTTTCTCGGAGGAGAGATCTCATATTACCATCATAGTTTGTGTCCGAACCGTGGGGATGATTGTGCAACCACCGCTCCCCGGGTTGCTCAATCTTGAAGCTTGAAGTTTAACGCACCAAACTCTCAAGAAGTCCCACATGTCGCTTATAGATATCGAGGCTGAAATAAGCGGTGGAAGAGCTTTGTTATCTTGGCGCTGGAGTATGGAGCTGTCACGACTCACACTCGGAGTCGCCGAAGGTCCGAAAGCAACTTTGAAAAGGATAAGATACTAATAATATTGCGTCTTGATTTGAATCCTCTTCTAGGACACAAGGTATCTCTGAGTAGCCGAGTGAAATATGTGTTTTTTTGGGTGACGGAAAGAAATGTTCGTGGTCTTGGTCTCTTGGCAGCACTGGCGGCGGGTCATTTGGTTTTGCTGTGTTTCAGCACCGCCACAGACAGGCTCTTTATTAAATAGATCCGATTATCTTCGCTTGTTCTGCATCAACTTCAACATCTCTTCACACTCATCAAACATGGCATATGCAGGTGTGCGTATTATACCTTCTGTTCGCGAACGTCAATCGAGCGTTATCTTTTAGTATGGAGGTTATAGCGCGCCTGGCGGGTATGGTGGGCCTGGAGGGTTCAGCCGACCAGCAGCAGCTCCCCCCCACGGCGCTGATCCCCAGTAAGCGCCACCTACAGACTCGCATCGCGGTGCATTTTGCTGACGAGGATGTGTGACAGGCTGTGGGCGTGGTTTGCTGCTGTCGATACGGACGGATCAGGCGCAGTTGGTGCTCATGAGCTTGGTACGTCGCCTCCTGTGTGAGATGGGCGTTTTACTCATCATAGGTCACCGATTAGAGAAGGCGCTGATCAACGGAGACTGGACTCGTGAGCCTTTCGAAAAAAGAAACGCGGGGCAGGTGCTGATGTTGACCTAGCGTTCGATTTGGACACCGTCAAGCTCCTCATGACTATGTTTGTGAGTCGTCTTTCCCTCTGTGTTCTTTAGATCTGTTGTTCATTTATTACGATAGGACGTTGACAGGAGCGGAACTATTGGGTTCAACGAGGTAGTTTCTCCCTATACCATTTCTGTCTTTTGATCTAAAGGAGAAGCGTAGTTCTCTGGTCTCTGGAAATACATCAAGGTATGTACACAGTTCCTCGCAGCCGATGAACACAGTAATGATCAAAACAACACAGGACTGGCAGAACGTATTTCGCCACTTTGATAGGGACCGGTCAGGTTCCATCGACCGCAACGAACTGCGAGATGCCCTCAGTCAGTTCGGCTACAACCTGAGTCCGCAACTGATCGGTCTCGTGCAAGCTAAATACGGTGTGTCTCTTTCTACCTTTCTCGGTTGTGGCTCTGTCTGTCCCTCACTCTACTAAACCGTGCTAATCAAAGACATCAAAGCTTCCGCTGTCGTCACCGGGCATGGTCCAGCTCCCGGGATTACGTTCGACCGCTTCGTGCGCGCGTGCGTTGTCATCAAGCAGCTCAGCGAGGCTTTCCAGAGGCTTGACACAGATAGGGATGGATGGGTTCAGATCAGCTATGATCAGTTCATGCAGACGGTGTTGTCGCTTCCTTGAGGTGCTGCTCACTGCCGAATTAGTTTTCTAGAAGAGACGGACCAAGTCTTTTGTAGTCCTCGAACAGAATCTGTACTTATAATCAGCAGTGATATCGATCAAGTTATGTATAACACTTTTTTTATCTCACTTCAACTTGATGTACCCCCTGGTACGCGTTTGCACGTGATCATGGGGAACGCGACACGTAAAATTAATGTAAGTCAACGCGCTGATGTTGATACGAAGACCCAGATGTCGTGCACTCCCATATTCTCGTAATCCAGCCCGATAATGAGCCACGAGTGCATTGATTGGGAAGCTGCGCCACCACGCGCAAAGACACCGTTCATAAGAATATCATACGGAGGTACGAAGGTGGTGACGCGCAGGGGTGCAGGGTCCAAAGTCCGGGAGTTCAAGGCGCGTTTCATTCGCTCCTCATGATCATGTATTTTAGAACTAACTATTAATTTTTACTCGACTCATGATCAGGCCCTTCAAGCCTTCGCACACAGTACCTTCTCTATCCAAGGTCGCCCGGCCTCATCCCTTCGCTTCCAAACGACCTGCAACCTTTGCTGTGCGCCCATCGAGACCGACTCTGTTTTTGAGGTTGATGAAAATGCTTGGGAAGAAGAAGGCTTGAGGGACCTTGTCGGTTGTTTAGAGATGTCGCTGCCGGTGGGCGAATACGAGGAGGTTCAAGTTGTGCCCGGTCCTGCGGATGAACCTCCGTCCAGAGTAGAGTCTCCTCAGCTCTCCCACCTCGATGGAGAACCGGGTGTTGAAACGTCGAAGCATGAAGATGAACCTAAGGATGACCGGGTCCACGTAGTCCCTGAAGAACGGGAAGAAGAAGAGGGACCCGGAGAACGCAGTGATATGGCAGAGGATGATGCTACGCGGCAAGCAATACGTGAGTGCGAAATTTTGGATGAATGAACAAGAGGAATGCGACCATGTTAGACACAGGTTCAGAGATCGAGGAAGGGGAAGAGGAAATTGTTCGGCGCACTAGGCCATCTCGTCGTGGACGACGGGTCGTTGGGTCTGACGAAGAAGATGGAGAGACGCCCAACCATGAGCTAGCTATACACTTGCGGCTGAAACAGAATGCCCAGCCCTCAGCACCAATCACTGAGAACAAGCCCAGTGCTCTTCATCCAGTCGACTGGCCGCTTACCTCTGAGTTTGGTGAGTCAGGCCCGTCTATTACGAAGATAACTATATATTCATGGATACATAAAATGCAGAACGGGTAATTAAGAAGGAGAAGGAAGAACCGCTTGCGCATCGAGATCGTGTGCATAGGTCGTCAACTACCAAAAGCTCTAACGACAGCCGAGTCCCCGCTGGAGCACCTCAGTCAATAGGTATTCCGTCTCATTTCTTTTCATCTTATATCTTAGACAACAGCATTAGACGAACCTATCAAGCAAGAGCCCGTTCCTGCAGCACCGCGGCGAACGGTGTCTCAGCCTCAAGCAGGTTCGAGTCAAGCAACCCAGGAAGGCACGTCGTCTTCGAACATCATCCACCTTCGTCATGGTCATGCTTGCTCACGAACCCATCATAGTCGAACCACCCCCTGAGCTCCCCAACATCAAACTCGTCATGAGCATCCAGCACAGGCCCTCCGCACAGCAGGCCCAGTTCAGCGTGAAGCCTCGCACGCGAGTGGGCAGGTTACTCGCAGGGGCATGCAAGAGTTTCCGGTTGGATGTGAATGTGTTAGTTTTCTTTTATGAATGTCCTGCATCCCTCGCTCATATTTTTTTGCGTATGCAGAGCACAGCTCTACTTGGTCGTCGTTACGCAAAATGACCAGGGCTTGAAGGAGGAAGATTATTTTTTGTGCGACAAAGATGAGACGGTAGAAAATGCTATTGCGGGTATGGATGAGAGGGCGGAGTTTATGATTCGAATGCCTGAGGATCCCGTGATGTAGGATTTAGTGCATTCCAGTGTTGACATCAAATTCCGCCACAGATTTTCCGCAGCACAAAGACTTTGAGAGAACGTACTCCATGGCACCCCTTCACGAACGCTACAAAAGGATCCGCTTTCCGTGCTTCTATACCTCACATCATCTTCATGTCTCCTGTACTAATCGGAGCTCATCTGCTCCCCGCTTCTAATTTCTACCTTGACAACAGGGGCGATCTGGAAACCACGCTGTCTGTTGTCTGTTGTCTATGGTCGACCTTTGAGCGGCGCATGTCAAGCGCTAGTGACTTTTGGATCTAGAATAGAGGGACTCGCAGTAAGCTATGCTTGCTGTCGCAGCGACAGCGAAAGCGGCCTACTGTGAACTCCTCTGTTAAACAATTAAATGACAGGCAGGAGAAAACTCTCGCGCCCTCACTACCTTTCACTAAGCTTCATTTTTTTCGCGGATTTGCCAGCATGTCTGGAGACCAAGACAAACCCTGGCTTATCCTAAGACAAGACAAGTCCGGTGGCGTAGTACGGCAACAACACTCAAAAGGCGCACATACGCAAAACGGTTACGACGAGTCTAGATGACGTTTTTTCGGGTCGTGAATTTAACCCGTCCAAGGTAAACACGTGATACATGTGTAGCAGCTATTCATGTAAACAGACTTACCCAAATTATAAAACCAGATTTGGCTCTTATTTTGACGCTGAACCTTCCAAAGATCCCCCCACTTCTCAAGCCCCCACTAGAGTGATGGGTTCATCCCAAAAGTCCACCGACCAACTTGAACCTGTCGACCTTACGGAACATATCACTCGCACTACTAAGTATTGTACGGCTTTGGGAGGGTTCGGTGACGTTTGGCGCTGCGTGTTACAGAATGACGCAGATCATATCATGGTACGACCCTCCGCGCCGACGATCATTATCTTCTCAGATCTTTCCAGGTCGCAGTCAAAGTTATCAGGCTTCAGGATGGAGGGGTCAATGAAAAGGTACTTTGCAATGTTACGATGCCGACCTATGTGCTCACTGGCTGTGCTATACAGGAATTGCGACGTGAACTTGGGACATGGAAGAGACTCCATCACGTCAATATCCTGCCGCTATTGGGAATAGCCAGGGATTTCGGTCCTTACATATCTATGGTCTCCCGTTGGTTGGAAAATGGATCACTGACTGTTTATCTCCGGAAATACAAAGACATCACTCTGTCTGACCGCCTCCGCTTAGTGAGCTTCTGCACAATAAGATAGATATTCTACTGATTAATGAACAGCTTGAAGATATTACATCTGGCCTTCATTATTGTGTGTCCTAACATCGCTCAGGTGCAGTGGCTTGCGCATATTAATTTTTGATCCAGTGCACGGTGTCCCAGTGGTTCACGGTGACCTAACTCCGGTAAGACGGACATCTCGGAGCAGTTTTTCACCATCTCATCCCCTTTCTCGCAGAACAACGTACTCTTGAACGACGAGAGAAGAGCTGTCCTCACAGACTTTGGCTTGTCGTCCATGCTCGTGGACCAAGGACACTCATATCTTCAACGTTCTTGTGCCCAACCGGGAGCAATTCGC
>PVYE01007598.1:0-34384 GCA_002995055.1 Rhizopogon rudus
AGGCACTTTAAGGACAAATTAAGGAACTCGATGATTTACTGATGTAAGATGATCGACCTTGCTTCGTAAGGTGATACCAGTTCAATCTAAAGCATTCAGCAAGTTTATATCACCAGCGGGTGTTCACACCAATTCATCCCAGAATAAGTATCTGATAATGAGCACCATATGCCACAATTCTCCCGAGCTTTTAAAGTTTTGTGCCATACTCTGACGTTCCTCCACGTGTACGACCTAGTACGGGTACGAAAAGTAAGTGAACAACCGGTGCCATTCACTGACCTAATGAATGTGACTAGCGATGGCGATGTCAACCTGATCTGGCATTGTTCCACCTGCTTCCAACGACTGCCATGTCTCGAGAAACTTTGGCCTGGAAGTCAAAATGTTGCATGCGCTTCTGTATGCTAAAAGCCATATGACAGCATATCTCAAGGTCGAAGACGGCTTGATGGCCACTCTTTGAGTTGAATTTGAACGCAAAAGAAGGAGAAAATCCGTCCGACTCGGATAATTATCTGCAGAGCCTCAGCACACGTAAACTGCATGGAGACATTCATGTAAGCTTGATTGTCTGCTGGCGTGATCCACAGTGAACAGCAAAAGCAATTTCGTATATCCGTTCTATACAATCATCTGCCAGTGACTATATGAATGAGTCCCGGGAGCACACGTGTCGTTCTGACTAGTCACTTTCACCAGCAAGCCAGTTTTCTGCATATGAACGCTTCACGTTCGCTCTGAAGGTCAGACGCGTTCGGCGGTCACGTTTTTGGAAAGTCATTCAAGCTACTTAACCGACTCTCGGCCGTCGGTTCCGAACTTCCGGGGACAGCTGTACGGCCTGTGCTGGCTGGTCCTCTATCATACGGCTGATACTATCCTCTTGGTTTGCTCGTTTCACATTTGTTAACCATGGGTCCCGCACAAGCAGATGTTTCTCTTGCTAGAGCATCGAAGAGGATCCATGATAGCAGCACATCTAGGTTGCATGCATCTCGAGTGCTATTCTGCAGCCTGGCAGCCATTTCACTCGTAGTTTATAAGTGCTGTGGCTTTCAAACCTACCATCTTCCCCAGTCCTGGCTCGCAGGACATTCTAGTAGCGAGTTTGTCGGATCCCTACCTCCGGATGTTAACTCTACCACATGCCCCCAGTGGGCGGCTTTACACCCAACTAAGTACCAGGAACTCAGTGAAGACCTGGATGCGGCATACAACTCAGAAGATTTTAAGCAAGCAGCCATTCAGGCCCTTGGAGACGCAATCCGGGTACCGTAAGTCCTAAGGTTGCATGCGCTGGTACAAACATTGACGTGCCCCCAGGACCGAATCATACGACGATAATGGACCGGTCGGCGAGGATAGTCGATGGGACACATTCGCAGAGCTTCACCGTGTCCTGGAAGCCACATTCCCTCGCGTGTATGTCGGGATCTTCATGCTTTGTCTTTGTCGTGGCTCATGGCTCAGGGTTCTTTGTTAGTTATGAGTCCCTCAATGTCACCAAAGTCAATACCTACGGCCTGGTTTTTCACTGGCAGGGGTCAACTACTGCAAAACCTTATCTCTTGACCGCTCATCAAGGTCCCTCCTCATTTTGACCTTCCTACTGAATCTAGGTTGACATCGTTCCAGATGTTGTACCAGTAGAAAGTCAGACAATCAAAGACTGGAAACACGATCCATATTCCGGCTACTATGACGGTAGGCAAAACTCTAATCTCCGTGAGGCGCTACATCCGTGATGCATTTCATATCATTACAGGCACGTGGATATGGGGTCGTGGATCTTGTGATGACAAAGGCGACTTGATACGACAATTACTCGCTATTGATTCTTTGTTAAAGCAGGGGTTCTCTCCTGCACGCACCCTTGTACTTGCGTACGGATTTGACGAAGAGTCCAAGGGCACAGAGGTCAGGAGTACCTCTACGCGGAAGTCCGATTATTAATTGGTTGCGTTAGGGTGCTGGTCGTCTTGCCCAATATTTGGAACAAACGTACGGACGCGACTCTTTTGCCTTGCTCCTGGACGAAGGAGGTACGTGGACTAAAAGTCGCACATAGCACAACTGACTCTCCGTTAGCTGGTTACTTGGACATGGGCGGTGTCATTTTTGCGATTCCCTCGACGTCTGAGAAAGGCTATCTTGATGTGAAATTCACCGTTTCAACTCTAGGCGGTCACTCGAGTGTACCACCTTCCCATACAGTTCGTGTCGATCGCCAGCCACCTTGATTGATAATTGATCATCAACCACAGAGCATCGGTCTTTTGTCCCGCTTCATAGTAGCGGTGGAAGATAACCCGCACGACACGAGCCTTTACCGCGCAGGAACCGTGTTTGCGACAACGCAGTGTCTTGCAGCTTATAATCCCATGTTCCCTGAAGATTTGCGGGAGCTCGCAAGAAAAGCGGCTACAGATGACGCTGCTCTGAAAGCACTTCAAGGGGGGCTTTTGGCTTTGGACCCACTTTACAAAGCAATGCTTGGAACCACACAAGCAGTGGACGTCGTCGAAGGTGGTGTGAAAGTGAACGCTCTACCGGAGCGTGCTAGTGCGGTGGTCAATCACCGCATTGCAGAGGACAGGTTTTACTTCTTTGTATGATATGTAGGCCTTTGCTCACTTCTTGCTTTTAGTTCTGTTGGCGAACTGCAGCAGCACCTGATCGATCTTCTGACACCACTGGCTCTCAAGTATGACCTCGGATTGGCTGCGTTCGGCAATAACGTGACATCTGGTGGTGCTGGCCAAGTTATTCTGTCCGACTTCCTTGAGGGGGCATTGGAGCCTTCGCCGGTGACACCTACCGAGTATGGTCCTTGGGCAATATTGCAAGGAAGCATTAAAGCTGCTTTTGAGAGCTCTCCTACTCTTAATGACAGCCATGTTGTGGTTACCCCGTTCCTATCAATTGGTGTGTTGGTTGTTTTCTCTGTATTACGCAATTCTGATGGATAGTACCGACTAGGCAATACAGGTAAGCAACTGTAATCCACTCCTAATAACCTTCCTTCATGCTGTCTCAGATACCAAATTCTATTGGCATTTAACCAAACACATTTTTCGCTTTTCGCCGTCCTTTCAAACTGATCATTATAACGGAGAACACACTGTCAATGAAGGTGAGTATTGCACAAACTTCGTCGTTTCATTCGCTCATGCAGTTTCCGTATACAGCTGTCCGTGCTGACAGCTTGAATGAGGGTGTTCGTTTCTACACCAAGTTTATCCTAAATGTAGACTCGAGTGATTTACCTTGACGATATTTGATACCATCCATCTGTAACATGTAAATTGATCACACGTTTTGTAATGACGCTTTGCTTTTTCTCTTTCTTCTACTATACAAACGAGTTTATTATATGTAGCAACCAACATCCATGATACACTGTGAGGTTGATCATAGAGAGATATGTAACCATCACTTCGCATTTTCATACATCATTACTCTGCTTCAATCTCCGTCTCCGCGCCACTGATCCTACCAACGACCTCAGGTGCCTCCTGTCCTGTCAAAACAATGCGACTGCGTCCATCTGCGACAGATACTCCAGTTTCCGATGTCTGCCGAACTTTGATGGCAGGACTCGAGCGGCGTCGCTCACGCTCCACTTGAGCCTGTGCCTGAGATCCACGCGCTGTTCTGCTCCATACTACTCTGCCTCTGCCATCAGTGACAAATGGGGGATCTTTATCGTGTTCACATTGCGGGCGGCCAGGAAGAGCTGTCTGCTCATCCGTATTACTTGCTGGTGCCTCCGCAGCTTCGGAAAGCGCAGGTAACGACGCACGCTCTAGTGGGTGAGCAACAGTGGTTGTAGACGGCGGGGGAGTGTCATTGTCATTGTCGTTATCATCGTCGTTGCCGATGTTCGGGAGATTCTCCTCTGTTTCATCATCTTCGTCCTCCTCGTCCGAGATGTCGATAACCATGGTCTCTTGGCTGCGGGAGTTCAGGACGGCACTGAACCTGGATGCAATTGATTGCTGAACAGCAGACGTCACAGAGGACGACGAAATTGATGAGGGACGAGGGGATGGTGTGCGAGGCATCGCCCAGGGCACGAAACTGTGAGGAAGCGGTGCTAAAACCTCTGCAGAAGAGGATGGCCGCAAGGGCACCTGAGGAGTCATCGGGAGTTCCATGTCTGGGGATGTACTCCTTGTCCTAGGCGAAATCGAAACAGAGGGCACACTTACAGGACTCTCGACAGGGGGATCCGAGCTCTCCGCGTCAGCATTTGATGCTTCGGCGACAGGAAGAACCCGTGATATCGTAACTTCAAATGATCGTTCTGCGACTATACTCTCCGCCTAGTATAGGCAAAGAATCAAGAAAAAGGCAGGGTCAGAGCTACTAAACATGTGTCTCGTGCAACGAATGAATCTAAGATGGCTTACCAGTAACTCCAGGGCTTGACGGTCTTCCTCGTCTTCATCCCCGCCTTGGGTGTCTTCACCTTCAGCATCTGTGTCTGTACCAGATTCCGCATCAATGTCATTCCATATCGCAGGAATATGTCGTCGGAAGAAGTTGAGGGCGACGCGGAGACCATTTGTGGGGCCCCCAATGATACCCTGCAGAATCCTCAGGTGATCTGCAAGATCTGTATCCGAAACAGCCCGAAAAAAGTCGCGGCCATGCCGCAATTGTTGTCTCCTGAATACCTGAAAGGAGATGTGAAGATACACGAGTAGGACGTGGGTGATGCCATACCTTCATAAAGTGATCTGCTCCATATTGGAAGATGTGCGGTGTACCATCTGGATTGACATGCTGGTAAAAGCAATCCGCACCGAACGGGCAGCAAGGCTTGCCAGAGGCTGATGTTTCGACGAAGTATCTAAATGATTGTAATGAGGTCGATGAACGGGATATTGAGAAACAGTACTGACTTGCATGGAATGCGAGCCATGCTATTCTTGTAATTATCTACGACATCCAGCTTGCGCGGGTGATCTTGAGGGAAGAAATGCGTGGATGGTGAAATGAAACGAGACTGAATGCGGCACATAGGACAGCGTTTTAGAATGCCCGACGTCACCATGTCCGATGACTTCCCTTGTGGCTCTCGCCACTGGCGAATACACTATTTGAGAGAGTAAGTTGCCCTTCTTCAAAGAAGAAAGAAGAAAATAGATTGACCTGAAGACAGAATACATGACTGCAACCACCTCGAGTGGATGTCAGGGTAATTTTAACAAGCCAAGATGACAACTCACTCAAAAGACCGTATGTTTTAGGTTTCTCTAAGCAAATTGTGCATATGTTTTCATCGAAGTGCTTCAGCTCGTCATCAATGGGAACGTTCAGGAGCTCATGGCGAAACCAGCACCGTTCGCCTCGGGTGCAGTGTCCTGAACATCCGTCAGTTATGCCGAGTCGGAATGAAATAAAACGTTGCTTACCTTTAACATAGTATCTGCAGACCTTGGATTTGTCGTACGGAGTAAACTTTTCCTCAGTGCCATGGAGGAACTTGCAGTTGTCCCCAGCGTAGCAGCCCCTGGAGGTGTTGTAGTACCGACAAATTCCCCGCGACTTGGATGTCACCGGGCGATCCATGTTACATCTGGTGTCCTCCGAGACTACAGACGATGAGTATTAGCAACGAGAATGATTAGTACAGTGTGATCAAGTTTGTGGATCCCAGCCGTGAATGTGGCAACAGTCGAGGACCTTGACCGTGGGAAGTCCACACAAAATGAATAATATAATAAATTGCATTTTAGTCTGTGGATAACTAAAATGTCACTGTCCTCGACGTCAACGATCAAGAACCAGCTCAATGCCGCTCTCGGCCAGAAAGCACAGGGCTACTTTGAAACCCTCAGCCAGTTTATTTCTGGAAAAATATCCAGGACGGAATTTGACGAATCCGTTCGTCAGGCCCTGGATGCCCCGAACTTGGGTAGGTCCAATTACTCCTAGTCGTTTCGCGGTGGCACTGACATCACTCAAGTCCAGCTACACAATTCTCTCATAATCTCGTTGTTTGACTTTACAGTGCATCGTCGACCACTCACCCCCCCTCCTGATGTATCGAAGCCGCCACCACGTAAACGTCGCCGAACCCTGCCTTACCAAGGCCCGGATGACAACGATGATACCTTGCGGTCGTCCAGACTTAAGCGATGGACAGTATCTTTGGGTAGACGCGAACGCGACCGCATACGAACACTGCAAAACACCCTCACTGAACGCCCGAGACCTCGGAAAGAAACCGATGAGATAGCGCGCGATAGAGGAGTGGTGTTGCTACCGGAGCGTGGAGGTGCGTAGCTGTTTAGTACATTTTGACGACTGCTAAGACGCTGGTTCATCAAAGAACGATCTGGCAGTCGTTTGCCGTTACATCTTGCATCCGTTTCAAGAGCTCCAACATTACAACACATTTCAGATACACTTAATCTCATCTCAGCACAACATAACCTTGGCGCACCATCACGCGCCGTAGCGTCGCTGCTGTTGCTTGCATTCGAGGTCCGTCATCCTTGGCAGTATTGACATACGATCCTCACTGTTTTACGCAGGCCAAACTGAAGCAACTCATTACACATGCACTTTCTCTGACCTCAACGTCGCACGCAATCGCATCTATAAATCCATCTGCACCTCACTCACATAACCGCGTCCTCACCGCTTCCTCTTTTGATACCCTATTCACACTTTCACCTGCCGTGCTGCCGAATAAATCGGCGGCGGCTATGCGCCTGGCCATTGGCGACAACGACATCATGGATGATGAAGATGTTGTCTTGCTAAAGGATAGAGAGGTTCGAGATCAGCGATGGCAGATACTTGCTCTGCTTGCCGAGCGAAGCACGGTGAACGAGGCCCTCAGGAATCTCAGATGACAACCCTTTCGACGGATTCCCGCCTTTCCGCCCGTGCTCCTTTCACTCAATACCCATTTCACTCGACACAACCTGGGATGCATCAAGCTTTGAAAGCTGGACTTTATCGCCGAACTCATGATGAACGAGGGTAAGGGTAGTCTACGGAATAGTGGAGCACTCTCGCAAGAGTTCGCTGTCACCTACTCGACCGATGACATACGTTGAGCATGTATATACGCCCGTTCACCCGTTCAACATTGTCACGACAATAGTTCGTCACCAATAACCGGGTGCACTGTTGTCCATCCGGTCATGCCGCGTTGTCGAACGTCTTCGTTTCCCATTCAGCACGCGCATCGTTTGCACACGCAAGTGCTGTCGTTTTTCATGGGATGTATTTAGCATCTGACCGTTGACTTTCCACGTATGTTTCTAATGGTCTCTGCCCTGCACCGCCTTTCATGTTTTGCCAAGTTGTTCCAATACACCTTTTTTGTTCAACGTACCACTTGAGCTTGAAATCGAAACTCATTGCATATTCATTCCATCTCCACCGCGGTCTCATATGTTATTGATATACAGCATTGGAACACCCTCGGTGGGGGTAGAACTTTTAAGTACTTACTCGCGAACGGCAGCCGCTTTTACTAGGAAGTGTTATGTATGTATTGTCGACATCGACATTGCGAGGCTGCCTGATTGGCTTTCTCGCGTTGAGATTGAGTCTAGCGATACCATCATGATGTGAGTTGCTAAATACTGTGGTTCCTGACAGCGAATCCAAAAATAACAAAAAAGATGGCCAACGTGGGGATCGAACCCAAGACCTTCGCGTTATTAGCACGACGCTCTAACCAGCTGAGCTAGTCGGCCATGCAGATGGGGAAAGCAAAAGCCTTTATGTAATTGTTGCATGCTGCTGTAAGCCTTCCGTGCCAGCTTGCAAACAGCTTCAGCTCGATAAGTCGAACTCGTCTTCTCTTTCAAGCTTAGTAGATCTTCACTAGATCGCTGAGTGGCGCGAGTGCCCAGGCCGTCGGACGTGCTGTGTCCAAGAACACTTACTCCGCGATCCCTGTCTGTCGATACTCGACGTTTAATATCAATGTTAACCACCTCAAACTTACCGCGAATTTCGAAATGTTTCACTAGTAGTAATCACCGTACTTGGTGCTTTTGGTTGCAATCTGATTAAGTATACGTACTGCATTTAACGGAGTACAAGTAATATATCACCGCGAATACCACTGTCCTGCACTTGAACCCTGCTTATTCAAATTATTGGGACATATCCAAGTCCTCCTTCCTTCTCTTCTCGCTCCTTGCACGATCAATGTCCTCCAGCTTATCTTCCCAGCATTCCATGGTACGTTGTCTTTTGAGCCCTCTTCTTTGCTCCTCAGCAGTATCCTCCCCCTTCTCCCACAACTCTCTTCCCCACTCATCCACGTCCTTGTACTTTGCGGCATCACGGGCCTCTCGCCCAACCGCCTCGAAAGCTATAGTCTGCAGTTCTCGGAGGGTGAGGCATTCCATATAGGACCTCTCGGACGGCCGAAAAGGCTTCGTGATACGTGGAAAGCGGAGTTCATAGTACTATATCACTTCTAGGTTGACTCTTGCAACGACGAGGCGTGAAAAAAAACGCACCTTACTCTGCGGCGCCTTGGTGAACCCTGCACCACATAACTCTACCAAAATCGGGTTCCGGACGAATACAGATGGCTTTGGGAGTGTCTCGAGCATAGAGTACGTGTAGCTGATCTCATCAGCAGGTGGCTGGTATTCAATGTTCAGCATGATTCTAAGCTCGGCGGGAATGATTAACCTTGGAACCATCAACTGCGTCTGCGCGTATCCAGAAATTGAATTCCTCAAGCTGCTCGCGGGATAAACCATATGAAGCAGTGAAGTATGCAACAAAGTGAGGTTTGTGCCCAGGCTAGGAAAGTTAAACATTGAGCCGCATGATAATGACATCCGTACTTACATCGCTCTTCACTTGGGATGAGTTTCCTAGGGCGGCGATGTAAAAAGTAGTTAGAGTTGATGGCGACACTAGCGAGCTGCGGTTCATTATCACAACCTTAAGGTCCCGGAGATAAAACGCACCTCTCAGCTCTCTAGCTCTGTCTTTCTCCCAAGCAGCAGCGATTACAACAAGGTCAATGGTATCGCCATACCCCGAAATATAATCCTTCTTCAGCTGCATTCATGGATTTTCAGAAGTCTAAAGAGGCGGTAGGCTGACGAATCATTGGCGTACCTTGACCCAAGGGAGTTTCCAGTCACCGTAAGTGCTCTCTTCGGCTTTGAGTACAAGACCTTCCTCACAGTCTGCAATACGCTGCGCCCATACTTCCCTCAGTCTCTTTTGTCCTTCGAGTTCTTGCATTTTCCCATCTAAGATGACTGCACGCTCAGACAACATCGAACGCCCAGGAACTGGGGAGATGATACTCTCAAGGACTGTCCGGCGCATAGAGTATGGTGCGTTCAACAAGGAGGCGGCGCCCACCAGCAGGACATCAAAGAAAACCAGCGCAAGATGCAAGGTGGACGATGTTGACGATGCATTTGAATGGAGTGTAGGACAAGAGTCTCTGTGAATACGGTTCAATAGATGTACGACCGAACTAAAGAGGTACGTGCAATGGGTGTGAATCATGCTGTGTCTCACCCCTTCGAAATCCGCCTGCCCGGGCGCCTTCAGCAGTGCGCGCTATTAAGCCGCGTATGCGCCAAAATTCTGCAGTAAATTCAGAATTGCTTAAATGACAGTTGTATGGGAGGAGAAATACCATCTATTGCATGCCGCTGGTCACAATATGCAACCATTTCTGCATCAAGTATGACGTCTCTCATACTATAACCAGCAAGAGCCTCTTTGATTATTCTTTACAAAGCGCACTCAGTACACGAAGCGTGGACATGAATGGGGGATAAACATACGGGTGTATCGCAATGCGGTCCAGCGTCGAGTCTCTCTTGCTCTTACTGTAAATTGTGATTTGTGGGTCACTTTGGTCCCTTAATCGCACATGAATCTGTGCACGCTCGCCATCATACTTGGTTTCTGCCCAGATCACATTACTCAGCCTGAGGACATCAAGCGCATGGCGCGGGCTCCGGCCTTTCGCTGATTTTGGTATCTTTAAATGATTTAGCTGGCAGGTCACAGTGGAATTCAGAGAGTGCACCTCAACAGGAAAACCGAAGCATGGCTTTGGATTTGAAATGACACCCCCAGCTTCAAAACCTAGGGCTGCTTCGTTCATGTTAGCACGAACCCTGTACATCTTCAACATAGAGCCACTAGGATCCCAAGTCATCATGAACTGCTCTTTGGTTAGCATTGATTTACTGTTCAAGTTGTATTCAAGGAGAACACGACTGGTGGATGCGACAGGGGGAGCGTAGAGGATGGGTCGCAAATCTTTCAGAATAATTTGCGTGAGATAAGCGGCGTCGAGGGCAGGAAGAGATTCGTATAAAGACCGCAAAATAGCAGATTTAGACCGCGTTGGTGAGAGAGAATGGGCGGCGTGGACGGACTTGTCAGAAAACACGGAGGTAGATGCCAGTTCGTCTAACAAAAGGTTGATCTGTTGGAGGCTCAATGGGCCAATGAATACCTACAGGCGGTTAATTTCAGGCCGCAGGTCAAACGTATAGTGCGATACCTCGGCATCTGGTGACTGTAGAGTAAGAATTTCTTGGCCGAGGCATCCCGAGTTATGTTGCTGACTCCACCGTTTTAGACGATCAGTAGAAACTGGCAGAAAGGTGGCAGTATCCAGGCATTCTGGCAGGAGCTGTGATAGTCTTGCTTCTTGCAGGTCATACTTCCTGTGCGAATCATCTTCAGGGAATAAAAGACGGAGAACGTGTGAAGTAGTATCCCGAGGTAAGGGTGAATAGTTCTTCTTGAGGGCTTCTATCCATAGGCGGAGGATACTGCGTGGAGAACGGCCAGAAGAACCCTGCTTGTTGAGCCGTGAAGATGTCATCTGTGCTGGGACATCGGCGATTTCGTGTAACAAAGAAACGAAACTATCAGGAGTTTCATAAAACAGTTCTAGACGACTTTTTGAACGCACAAAGAAAATGGAATGTGCCCAACTCGCTCATTAGCCATCCTGCTCAAGGACTCTTCTGAGAGTTCAGCTAATAGTGATAATGAGTAGAAGTCAAGAAATGTTGGACGCGTCGCGGTCATGTGTAGTAAATATGGGCCCGAAGCATCACATGATGCTGACCAAAAAGGCAAATACCTGGAGAGACCAAAAGTACGCGTCACCAGCTAGCTACTTTACTTCCAAGCTCATCATGCCCGACGTTGAGATGAAGGCGACAGACAAGAAGGAAGACAAGAAGAACGAGAAGAAAGAAGAAAATGAGAAGGAAGAACCCAAACAACCGCCGCCGACGCCTACACAAGAGATCAAGGCTAACATCGCTCTCATCGAGCGAGCAATCAATGACCTCGAACCCCGGTACACGTATCGCGTGCTACGTTCCTTTACTTCGCTGCGAAAGCGTATAAGCGACAAGGTCCTACGCGACGCCATCGAAGAGAATTATCCCAAAGGTGTGTGGTGCATTCACATCTTCAGGTTCAGCAGCTTAATGAGCCTTGTGTGCAGATTCTGCTGTCAAGGCTTCTCTTTTATCATGGGTTCCTCCTGCTCCCCCTGCAGAACAGTCTATGGAAGTCGATACCGCTCCGACCACATCAGAGACTACTCCACCTCCGTCGAAGCCAAGTTCTGATCCTGTACCAGAAGCTGAGATCTATCTGCGCCTGCTCATCATCCACCATCTCCATTCCTCAAAGGAAACATACTCAAAGTCCATAGAGCTTTCTCACGAAACTGTCGATAAAATGCAGTCCATGAATCGCCGAAGCATGGATCCCATAGCTGCCAAAGTCTGGTTTGCCGTGGAGCGATCTTACGAACTCGGTGGAGAACTGGCAGATGCACGACCGTGAGTTTAGATCAACTTATAATCTGGAAAACTCCTGACGTATCAACTTTCCAGGATGTTCCTCGCAGCACAGCGCACTGCGTCCCTTCGTCACGATGATGACACTCAAGCCTCGCTCATCAATCGCCTGCTTCGCGGTTATCTCCATTACAACCTTTACGATCAGGCTGATAAGCTAGTGTCTAAAACTACTTTCCCTGTGTCTGCCAGTAACCCGCAGTATGCTCGTTACCACTATTTCCTCGGTCGCATAAAAGCAGTGCAACTGAATTACACGGCGGCGCATACGAACTTGCAGCAGGCTATTCGCCGTGCCCCGACTGCAAAGACCGCACCAGGATTCTACCAGGCTGTCCACAAACTCTTTGTGATCGTTGAGCTTTTAATGGGCGATATTCCGGACCGCGGTCTTTTCAGACACCCAGTGTTAGAAAAAGCCTTGGGTGCTTACTTTGACATCGTCAAAGGTACGCACATTTGCAACCGGCCAAAACAATGGCATTGCTGATACGTAACCCTAGCCGTCCGGACGGGCTCCCTATCGGAATTTCAGTCCACCTTGAACAAACACGCGGCGCAGTTCGAGGCCGACAAGACTTATACCCTGATCGTCCGACTCCGACAAAACGTGATCAAGACCGGTATTCGTAGACTTTCCCTGTCATACTCGAGGATCTCGTTGCGTGATATCTGCTTGAAGCTCCACCTCGATTCTGAGGAAGATGCGGAGTACATTGTTGGTAAAGCTATCCGGGACGGCGTCATTGAGGGCCGAATCGTCCATGAAAAAGGTTGGATGGAATGTAGTGGCCAGAAGAATGCCTATGGTCCCGAGGCCATTGAGGTGTTTGGCAGACGAATTGGATATTGCTTGGATCTACATAATCAGAGCGTGAAGGTAATTTTTTCTCCAGCTAGAAACGCTTCAGTGTCATGCATGTCTCACACTCGTGTCTTACAGGCGATGCGCTACCCTCTCAATGCACACCGCAAGGAACTTGCTGCTGCGCAGGATGCCCGGGAACGCGAGAAAGAGCTCGCAAAGGAAATCCAGGAGGGGGATATGGATGATGATGAGGGTCTTGGAGATTACTAGAGGACCTCTTACCCCTGTTTCTGAATGAATTAGGCGACAGCTCCGTTGCGATCGCGTCCAGATACTCCCTGCTTCATCATAGCCATTACCCTTGTGATAATGCTGCATTTTCAAAACGCTACTGCTTAGTCGCTCTTGCAAGTTACAAACAGCTGACGAGAGAAGTGAGTTTGAGTTTGAGTAGGTCCATGATTATTCTCGAACAAAGGAAGGGTATCCAAAAAAAGATCAACAGCGCTGGCGAACCAACAACATATGATGACACGGGTATAGATGAAAGCATATGACCACGACCGAGATAGGTATAAATGTTACATTTTGTTGATTTGATTGTAGGGTAAAAGTAACGAGGGGGTTATCAGCTCGATCTTGCCGTGGGCATTAGTGAGGGCATAGCGGTGCGTGGCGATTGTATTGTTACCCGGGGTGATACGGGAAGGCCCATCATACGGCTGTGTCTGTTGTTCTTGTTACTGACAGCGATGTTCAAGCCACGACTGGCGGCAACAGTGGACGCTCGTGACCGCTGCTCCGACGAAGTTCCTTCAGCTCGGAGGGGTGATAGCAGGTCAGGATTTGGTTGTGAGTCCTGTGGATGGAGATGACTCGACGATTGGTGAGCGCTTGAATGAGTAAAGTTCGATTCGACAGTGGCGTCCTCGATAGTTTCATTTCCACTTTCATACTGAGAGGACATACTGTCGCCGTCTTCCGAGGGGGTGTCCTCAGGAGGCGCTAAACATAATTGTAAGGGAGGTGACAAATTTATCAGGACGAACACATACCATTCAAGCTCCTTCCAGACAAACCCAATAACTGATCAGCAGCAGCGTCCGAATATTGTCGACTGTTCCTGCGACTCAGCTCTTCCGTATTCTCCGCATCACCCTCCTCTCCAGTCTTTCCAGCGTCAACATTAAACACGCGGTTGAACTCGCCCAGCATCAAACTAAACACGCCCGCAGGAATCCCGAGCGTGGGGCTGAAGACAATGCCGACGTTACGCATCGTCATCTTGTTCACCGTCGAGTTTTGCACGATGAGGATGAGATGGGCCGTGAGAGCGCGCAAGAGGCTATAGTTAGCGATCGGCAAGGTGGCGATGAGGTCAGATAATTCTCGAATGCGTTCCTGTGCATCGACAAAGTCTGCTCCATATGTCAGCCTCAGCAGACCCAACAAATCATAAGCACTCACCTATAACTGCCAGGAACTTCAGATGCAATTCGCGTGTCAGTATACTGGCGGGCAACTCCCGCAAATAACTCTTCAAGAGTCCGGCGATGGCGTGAGGATCCCAATATTCGTCTGATGCGAGAAGATCCACGTCACCCTCTGTGAATAAGAGGTCAGTTTCACTGAGACTCAAAAACAATGCGCAACTAACCAGCATTGAAGCGGTCTTTTAGCCCTTTAATAACAGCCGAGCTCCCACTGAGGCGATATATGCCTTCTTCTTGGTCTGCCTTCTTTGCCTCCAGATACTGAATGCACCTGAAAACTACTGCAGGCAGACGAGCGATCTCCGCTACCTCAACGGAATCCTCGAGTGGCACACCAAAGACAGCCCTTGCAACATGCACTATCGGCTTGTCCACAGGTCGTCCAAAGTTCCAGAAGGACCGTGATTTCGCCTTCTCTCGTCTGTCACTCGAAGATGCAGAACTCTCCAAGGGAGCATCCTTACCGCCAAACTTGTATCCTGCTGGTATAGGCGCTCCGTTCATCGGAGCAGATATCTTCGTGCGATCGCCACTCTTTAAAGGAATAGGGCTGACCTCAGGCGATGGCGCATGCTCACCAAAGGTCGCCATCGTCGGAGAACTAGCTATAACGGATAATGCCGGATGGACAGACTTCCTGTCGCGTCGCTGCTCCTTCGACTTATTCTGCTCCGGCGAAAATGGTTCATGTTTGGAATGAGAACTGCGATGTAGGTCCGGATAGTGCCCGAGTTCAGAGTTTGCTCTGAAGGGTGCCAGATTTCCACTGGTTCCGTCTAGCGGCGAGGATGCGGGCAACGAACTTGAAAGCTGCTCCGAGCTCCCAGCGCCAGGCTGTCCACGCTCCAATATCCGCCGGGCAGTCTCCTCCGCAGTGTAACCATCTTTCTCGCTGTAAAATGACGGGCCGATTGACTTGGTGGGACTAGCCGAGTGTGCGTGCGTAACCTCAGTAGCCTCAGGAATCGGCGCGGAGTGGAAGAGCTTGGCGTTGCTTGCATCTTGGGTAAGCTGACTGATGGGTACAGCGGCACCGCGCGTGATATCATCCTTAGACATTGTACGCGTGGCGCGCTTTGCGCTGGGCGTGCTCAGCAGGCTATCTTGATTGGAACTCGTGCTTGATCTCGGCTGACCAGACCCAAGACCCTGCCCAGGAGGGACGTTGACGTTGACGGATATCGGACTCGGGCCAGCAGAGTTGGATGCGGCGGGATCATCGTTGAAAGTTCCAGACACATACCGCACAAGAATATCAACCCAACTGTCGCGCTCTACGTCGCTTTCTGCGCAGAGGACATGACGTGAGTGAGATCCACCTGGAGCTTTCTTTGCCTCGATGACGAGGAAAGCATGACGGTAATTCCTTTCATCGTCATTGTCGGTTGTGCGTTGTTGTCGCCCTATTTGGGCGGAAGTGATCGCTATTGAGCCAAGATGGGCGCCTCCACGCTAACAGGACAACGTAAGACAACTATCCCAAATGGCGAATGGAAGATGCTTACGCTCTCATAGTACTCTAATACTGGACCCCGGAGGACAAAGTATCGCGACTTCCACCCACCAAAGTTCTTCCCCCGCTTCGTCAGGTACCCTTCCTTATGTCCGGGCTGCATGACGGGCTTATGAGTGTCCCGGACAACATCGGAAGTAAAGAAGGCGATAATTTCGTCCTTATTTTTCACTGGTAGATCGACTAATGATTGGAGATACACTTCGAGTGCGGCCTGGGCATCGGTCACATTGTTAACACCCGACTGCCACTGATGAGCGCATCTCACTCACCTTGCGTTGATCCGCCTTCGCAGGTGCATGATCCCTCCAGATCTTCCCCTCTGGAAGTACCCCCATCTTCTTCCCGACACCCTTCCCCACGCTGGTTCGCACGCGATGATCAAGGCCCAACACGTCTGAGTATAACTTCTCTACTTTCCATGGCACTTTATCACTCCCCGGGTGCACTTCAATGACAAATGACAAAACCTCCTTCCCACGATCGTTTGGTTTTACAGATGAGTGCGAGACAGCGACGTGCGTCGTCTCAAGGTCGCCAGGTAGGAGACGAAGCGCACGGAATGTTGCACTAGTTCCGGATGAAGAATTCGGCTTTGTGGGCGACAAGTAGGACGCAGGTAGAGGAGATTCGGGGATAAAGACAGATGCATTGTCGGTCTCCAGTGACTGCCCTTGCCAGTGCGCTGGTGAAGAGGCACTCGCCTCTTCAGATGGCTGCGGGTTCGCCTGCGTCGGCGTGCGCAGCAATGCAGGGTCCAGGGACTGCGCGTGGGATGAGGGAATATGGATGGCGTTGTGCGAGGGAGGCATTGGAAAATCTTCCACTGCGGCGTGAGGTTTGTTATTCGTTTTCGAGTGTTTTGCTACCTCATCATCTTCCTCACGTTCATCATCATCCATATCCAGAAACTCTCCCACCTCATCTCGTTGCCCGTTTGCTAGAATACTTGTGGGAGACTCTCTGCGGGCCCCGGCGCCATTGGCAGGAGGCGCTTGATCATCATCGGCGTGTACAGCAGCAATCAATCCGGACGTATGCGGGCACATTGGGCTTGGCAATGGGCTTTCACCCATGTTGGCGATGTAGAATTTGGCTTCGTCAGGGAGTGAAATCCTAGACTCCCGTGATCGGCGCTGTGCACCATCAATAGATGGGCTGAGCAAGCCTGTCTGAGATGCAGTGTGTGGGAGATTGTTGGGAGAGGTGGCTGAGTTGTAAGGGGTGTTGGATGATGCTGGAGGTTGGAGTGTGGTGGATGAGGAATGTGCTGGTTGAAGGGAAACGGGTGGTGGTGGGTGACCAGGCTGAAGAGAAACGGGTGGTGGTGGGTGACCAGGCTGAAGGGAAACGGGTGGTGATGTGTGAGTAGGCTGGATGGTGGGTGGTGGTGGTATAGAGGGCTGTTGTAATGAAGGTCGCGAGTCAGTTGGACGTGGTACTGGAGTCCTCTCCAGCTGTGAAGTTATGTCCGGGGTATCCGCATCGGAGAAAGTTACAGAGGAGGCCAATGAGGCACCTCGAGGAGGGACAATCAAAGGAGAGCTTAATGGGTGTGCAGACATTTGGGATTGAGGGGTTTGAGAATTGAGGTCACGAGCGTTGAGTTCAGAGAGACGTGGCGGAGTGACAGGACGGTCGTTACTACGAAAATGCGATGCTACAAGTAGTCAGGAACGTGACTTCGAGTGCGAGAAAAGATTTAATAACTCACATGTGGCATCTGGTTGGTTGCGAACCAACCTTGACTGCAAGTCAGCAGATCCATTAAGAGGGATACTTGACACGGCAGCACTGGATTCCGACGACCTTAAACTTTTGGCCTTTTCCTTCTCGCGCTCCTTCTCCTTCTTTGCGAGCTCAGTGCTGATTCCCGCTGCCTGTAAGCGAGTCTTGTAGGTATCCCGTTCACTACGAACACGTTCAATTTCCTTGAGCACTTGGTTGTATCCGGCGCGTTGCTTCTCAATAAGTTTCCAGAGCTGGGTATTTTGAGTTGAAAGAGCGTTGCGCTCCGATAAGACTTGATCCAGTGCAGCTAGTGTTGGATTTGGTGTATTGGCATGTACGGCCAGCAGGGTTTCGAGGCTAATGGGGTATGTGGTGGGATTGGCTGTTAGTCCGGCTACAGAGGGGGCGATTGAAGAAGTAGAAGCGGATGCCTGAGGTTTCATAGACATTGGAGATGAAGTTGATCGTGAAGTTGAGCTACGTTGGCGGGAGGGGGTTGCACTAGCTGGGGAAGCAGCCATCTTGTAGCAATTGAAGCTTGAAGCTCCGTGATATTGCACAACAACAAAAACTTGAACAAACTAGTGCACCAGCCGAAGCTGAGAAGATGGTTTATGGCAATGATGTCCTGTACAATGATCTGTCCAGTAAGTAAGTTGTAAGTAGGAACGAGGTGACGATGGGCATACGTGAGAACAGAGCCAAAAAAAAAACAAAGAGATGTGGAGTTGGGCAGGATGGTTTCGTAAGTGCGTACTAGATCGTGGTGGATGGCGTCGAGCTCGATGTGTTGGACGCTGTGCTCGCAATGGTAGGAAAGAAGGATGAGTGTTTCCCAAAGATGGAGTTTTCCTAAAGAAGGTGGGAACGGTGGCAGCAGCCAGGTCATTCGGCAATTATTCAATATTCAATCAAGTTTATCTGACAACCAGCTTCAATGGCTTCAACTCCGAGGATGTTCCTATCAAACTTCTCCATTCTACCCTCCATCATGATGCTGACCACCATTATCCTGCCACGTAGAACCCACCGCCATTTAAACTTATTGCAGTTTGCATCCAGCGCCGCGGCAGACGTTGCGATTCACAGGCAAAGACAGGCAAGTGTCACTGTGTTAAATTTTAATCGTGCCATGGGTGGATAACCCATGTCACGTCGCGTCCCTGATCGCCGAGAGTGGGGCCCCCCACACTATTCATTTTGACATTTGACGGCAGAGCATTATATCCGATACATATCACTCATCCTTTGATACGGGCACGACTACACCTTGGTGCTATCTCGACGGAATTTCAAAGTTAATCAGGTTGCGCTTTGCGCGGTCTGCCGTCCCAGTCCCAACGAGTGAGATCTTCCTACGGTCCTTCGCATGCCTCACCAAGTTCATCGTCAATAAATGCCAACTTTATAAGCCTGCCGGTGTTAGGATAGTTACATGCTGAGTACATTCATTGTGAAGTTACAAAATTTAAAATATATACACATATGCTTGTCTGAATATGATGTAAGTATAGCACCTTCCTTTCCAGGACAATCATACGTTTGCATTCTGAAGTTTGAAATTTCAATTTCAACCTTCAACCGTCGGGTTCTCCTTCCATTCCTTTGCCGCGAGCAGAACCGTTAGGATACATAGACAATAAACATCGTCTGCGCCTATCCCATTACAATGATCCCCGCAACCATCCGCATTGCACTCCATGTACGACCGCCACATCTCATTCGCCGTGTCCCACTCGTCGCGAGCAGGATGATATCCCACTCGAAAGCCTCACCATATCCTATAAACAGTTTGGCGTCTAACCATGCACAAGAGGAATCTGCCCTCGTGGAAACAGAGAACGTCAAACCCGGGCACGCCGTTATTTCCACCTTCGATTTGTTCAGTATCGGTGGTAAGTCCCGTACCACCGCGTGAATGCAAGGCTAAATGAGATTATTGCCTCGTTCAGTGGGACCAAGCAGCTCACACACGGTTGGGCCAATGCGTGCTGGTAAGATTTTTATCGCCGACTTGCAGGAGTTGGGCATGTTGGAGAAGGTACGTGCTTCCGCTGATCACCTCAAACCCGTTCGAATATATATGTTCCGACAGGTTCAGACTGTGAAAATAGTCCTGTGAGCCCAGGCTCGTTATTTTTGTCTGCTCATGCTGACAGTGGAGATCCGTACGATAGCTATGGATCTCTGGCTGCTACAGGTGAGTATCTGTGTTTCTGCGTTCAATTCAACTTCATCTCTCGTCGCACAGGAAAGGGGTGAGTACCGTGTTCCAGCCTCAAAATGGGTTGTTTATCACTTGCGTTCCATGTGTGCAGGCATCACACTCCGCAGGCGATCCTCCTCGGGCTTGAAGGCTCAGACCCCGAAACAATCGACACGGGCACAATTCCTTCCCGTTATGAGGCAATACTCGCGAATAAAACTCTTCATCTTGGAGGCAAGCGCAGCATTCACTTCGACATGGACCGTGATATGCTGTGGCGGTGGGATCAAGTACTTAAGACACACCCGAATGGCATGCGTTTCTCATGCTTTGGCGAAGAAGGCGAACTCTTGGCAACTAACGAGTACTTCAGGTAATTATAATGATGTTAAAACCTTGATAAAGAAACTAAGAAATAGTAGTGTCGGAGGAGGATTTGTGGTCAATGAGAACACAAAAGGCACATCTCCAACTCTGAATCATAGCCTCAGCGGCTAACACTTGCTCTCTAGTGGACGAGAATTTGTTTTACAAAGGCGTCGACAAAAGCGTAGTGCACGGAGCAAGGTTACATCAAACTCACAACGTCGCCGAAGGGGATCAGACTCCAGATCAACCAGCGGCCGATGATCCCGGGCACCCACCGTATCCATTTGAGTCCGGAGACAGTCTTCTGGCACTGACGAGAAAACACAATGTACGTTACTACTTCATGGGGAGATCTGGTGTTGTCTGAGTTTAGCTGCTTAAATAGCTCACCATCGCACAAATCGTTCATGACAATGAACGCTATTTTGGTCTATCTGAGGAAGATATCCATGACAAGGTATTCAACTACCTTGACATATCGGCTGCAAACTACATGGTTACCTATAAATGTGTGTAGCTCATGCGGATATGGGCAGTCATGGACGATTGCATCCGGTCGGGAGTGAGCACCGCCGAGACGACTCTTCCCGGTCGTTTGGGTCTCCGGCGGCGTGCACCAATGCTATACAAACGCTTGATGCGAGGGTCAGTTCTCGCGTTCACTACCAATGAACATGATTCTCAACTGCAGCACAGCTTCTATCCTGGCATTGCCACACCCGATTTGCAGCTCATCGGTTCTGCGTCAACCTCTTCCATCGGGGCAATAGACGCGCCAGAATCCCTCACACAATCCTCACTTAACAAAGATGAAAGTGCTCATGGACGCGGTGAAGTAAGCGCATCAGGCAAAATTCCGCGTGCGCCATGGGTTACAGGTTCATTCGATCATGCAATTCTGCCAATGCCTCCGGCAAGTGCGCGTTTTTGTGTCCGCAGAATTGTCCCTGATGTTGCGTATAGCGTAAGACAATGATACCCGCTGTTGACTTCCTTTCTTGCTACGCAATTGCCGTAAATGAAGTTAATGCCAGTGGAGGGCGTATCGTCACCTCACCGACGAACGGTGCAGCAGGCGTCATTCCCGCCGTGTTGAAGTACATTATCGAATTCATCAGCGATGACCCCCAGAAGACGATAAAGACGTTCTTGCTGACCGCATCAGTATGTAAATTTGCCTTAAATGAAAGTTCGATACTAACGCAAGGTTACAGGCAGTGGGCATGCTATTTAAGCGGGGCAGTACGATTTCAGCTGCAGAAGGAGGATGCCAGGCGGAAGTCGGTGGTGCGCTGGCTCAAATTGTTATAGAAAATATGTGTGTTCATGTCGCTGTCGTCAGTTGCATGCTCTATGGCCAGTGCAGGATTTGCGGCTTGCATGGGTGCATCACCTGAAACTGTCCTTCAGGTCCGTGACTCTCTTTTGTACCACGGGAGCATCCATTGAGACTTTTCCAGGCCGCAGAGATCGGCATCGGTATGGCTATTTAAGTTTCTATTTGGTGCCTTCCCTTATAAACGCTGATCTCGTAGAACATAATCTGGGATTGACCTGTGATCCCATCGACGGCCTGGTTCAGGTGCCTTGTATTGTAAGCTACACGAGAGTTATTTTGGAGATGAGCTACTTACCTCGCCTCGCAGGAACGAAACAGTCTAGGTGGTACGACTGGTTTCTCGATTCGATTATGCTATTTATTGACATGGGACTGCGTGATGTAGCTGTAAAGGCCGTGACCGCAGCTCAGCTTTCCATGGCTAGCACGGGCGTATACCGTGTAACCTTGGACGAGGCAATCGAGGCAATGCGTCTCACTGCTGCTGACATGAGTGTCAAATACAAAGAAACCAGTCTATCTGTAAGTCATTCCTCGTCTTCGACTCATTTCTCCTCACTCAATGGCGAATTTAGGGTCTTGCTGTAAGCTATCTTGAGTCTTAAAATGCTTCGTGCCATTGACGTCTGTTCTGTAGACAACCGTGAAAATTCCACTGACTGTGCCCGCATGCTAATGGGCTTTGACCTTCTATGGTCCTGAATCACTGGCTGAATCCTCGTTACAGATACTCGCTTCCACTTTAGACTTAGATGCGTATGAATTCCACAGGCGAGCGATACCCTGCTCATGACTCGATACTTATTTTCGTTGTCCATACCTGCTCAGATTGCGGCGGGCTGCGTCGTAGAGATTTCGACATGAATGCCGCTTTAGAATTGGCCTCAGGCTAGACATTTGGACTCCTGTTTATAATCACATTTGCGCCGAGTAGTAATATGTACATAGTACCGAAGCTGCAGATTCAATCTTATGCATAGTGCAGCAATGTGCGACTGACATTTTGTTCACTTCGGGTTGCGACTAAGTAGTAGTCTCCCCTATGGCCCTAGACAGATCCTAGTAGAATGAAGACTTCTGTATTGGGGATTCAAGCTTCAAATTGCGACACACGTCTGCACCAGTGCCTAGCTAGTCTTCCTTCTGTATTGGGGTCCTAGCGGAGTTCGATGTTGGAAAGTCGGGCTCCAGGTAATGTCAGTGAGTAATAACACATGTTTGTCAACGTATGCTATAACTTGAACACCTTGTTTTTCCTATCCTTGTCCTTTAGGGACCCTCGGAAGTACACGTGCACTCAACACGTCTGCACCAGTTACCCACACTTGTTACCAACTTCCAGCTTTCCTTTGATTCTTTTTTTGCGCCTGTTGTTTGTTTGAGCCGCTATCGACAAGCCGTCGAGTACTTCAACGGGTTTTGCAACTGAGAGCCAAATATAGCATCACTTTCACTTTCCGCCAGCTCAACTATATAGCGCTTCAGCATCGAGTTCAGCGCCTTCGGCCTCAGCACCCGAAGATTATATAGAATCCTCTGTATCTCAACTAATCATGGATCCAGGACATTCGAGGGTTCCATCACCGTCACAGTTACCGACTTCATTTTCTAAGTATCACCACCCATACTTCACATCTGCTGAAATCCAACATCTATCCGAGAAACAACGCGGGAAGCTGTCTGCCACGCAGGAGGAGAAATCAAGACAGCAAGCATGTGCATTTATAGAAGCGGTGGGCTCAAAGATCGGCTTGTGCGTACTGTCTGCAGAGCAATGGACCCTGGCGCTGACAGCAAAGGGACAGTCCTAGGAAAACTTTAGCAACTGCTCAGAATTTGTACCACCGGTTCCACTTGTTCTTTCCTCGAAAGGACTTCAACTACCATGATGTTGCTCTGGCAGCTCTGTATGTTTCCACTAAGATGCACGACACATTGAAGAAGCCTCGGGAGATCCTGATGGTCTCTTATGCTGTGCGGTTCCCAGAGCTTGCAGCCAAATCAAAGTCTGTCGGCGGAGAAGTCGACATGGATCCTGCGGTGAGCCATGACCGTATCCATGATCCTGTTCTGCTGACTTACTGCGTATAGACGGCTGAGAACGACCGCCAAAGAGTGCTAGCTGTAGAGCGGCTGATATTAGAGACCATATGCTTCAATTTCACTAGCAAAATGCCGTTTTCGTATGTGATCAAGATTGGGAGGAAGCTGCAAGGTGCTTTTACTCAATAAAATGTTCTCTGCCTTCACATACTCAACCTTTTGCATATTCAGCATCAAAGAAGTTGATCAAATGTGCTTGGCGACTCACCATTGATAGGTGCGTCACATGTCTATGATACGGTTCTCTTATTTGAACAGAATGATAGCCATCGGACACTCGTACCGATCATGTATCCACCGAACACTGTTGCACTGGGGTGTCTCTACACTGCCTCCTTGCTTGCGACCCTGGAGCCTCCGCCGTCCCCTTTAGCAGAAGCGCATTCCGACTCGCGAGTGGCTACTATTTTAAAGGAAAAAGGTGATTGGGAGCGGACATACATGGCTGAAGCCGAGGACTTGGAAGGTTGGCAACTTTTTTGTTTGTGTTTCATCCCAGCCAACTTTCTCCTCCCACAGAGATTGCGCATATAGTTATTGACCTGCTCATTCAAGCCGCACAAAATCCATCAGCCAGCACGTCTCCACGCACTCCAGCATCACCTTCCCCACACCCGTCCCCACGAAACCAACATTTTTCATCTACTGGGACTCCACAACCGCCACCAATACCATACAAAGCGGATCAGCTGATCCGTCTCAAGATAATGATGCGGCAAAATGAGCACCCGCCGCGACCGCAGCAACCTCTCGGGAGTGCGGATCCGAGTGAGCTATACAATGGAAATGATATTGCCATGCTGGGGAAGAATCAAGGGACCGTTAGATTTTTGTTTGGACCTCCAGGAGTCGTTGGTCAAGGAGTGTAGAATGATAAGGATTTGGACCGTGTATTTCACTTTATTAATTTATCGAGTTAGACCATGTTTCCGTGTGACATTAAGAGTTGAATTTGGACTTGGTTTGGGCCTTGGAAGTGTACGGTCACATTGACTGTTTTCGGCTCATGAATTCAGAGCTTCTTCAAAGCGACGGACGGAATATGGACCAGGCTGTGACGTTGCAAGATCTGGTGCCATTCTCTAGCGTACAGACGATGTTAATACTTGTTGGACTTGTGGCATCTGGAAAGGTACATGCGATCTTGAAATGGTACTATTAGTGTGGCATCGCTGACACCATTCTTATAGTCCACGTTCGCTCAGGCGCTCGAACGTCATTTTCCACAGTTCCGAAGATGTAATCAAGATGAGCTTGGGACGAGACAAGATGTCGAGAGTTTAGCTCGCCGCACGCTCCGCGAAGGGTTATCCCCTTGCATCGACAGGACCAATTTTGACGCCTTGTAAGCTTGCTTCTATCACGTACATATACAAGTCATAGCATGGGAGAAGCTGACGCAAATGACGTCTGTAGACAGCGCTCTCATTGGATGAAAATCGCTCGCGAATTTCCTGGGACTTCCATCAGTGTTATTGTTTTCGATACCCCCTATCAAGTTCGTCGAAATTCATGTAAAATAATGGGTCGCAGCTAATCGTAGCATTATTAATATTATGCCCTGCATCTTGCTCTCAGGTCTGCTCTTCCCGTCTTCTGCAACGTACGTGGACCTGTTCGTACACTATCTATAAGAGATTAATGACCATATTGCCCGATAGGAAGTTCACATCCAACCATCAAGAACCCTCAACAAGGGCAATCTATTCTGGCTAGGTTTGCGTCAGACTTCCAGTTCCCGCGACCCGATGAAGGGTATGGTCACATTATATACTTGACGCCTTCGGACCATCCTCGTCCCGAGTACACGCGGGAAGACATCAGTTTGATATTACAACGGCTCCAAGCGTCTTTTCCAGATTTCAAAATGGCAAATACTCAGCCACCCGCACAGGGTTATTTCGCTTCAGCAAGTTCAACTCCCGTCCTCACACGAGGTCCCGCGCACCGAGGTCGCTATGCTCATCGCGGTCGCAGGAACAATCCTTATTCGTCCAGTAGGCCTCAGTCCTATTCTAGGAGTGGTGGCCGCGGAGGAATTAATAGAGATGTAAATTCGGAAGCCCGTTCGACGAGTCAGCACAAAGACTCTGGAGGACATGGGGCGGTCCCGGGACTATAGTCAGGTACTGGTCCCATGAAGATCATAAACCTCGGACAGGATAGCTTACATTAGGTTTACGAATGTAAAATACTCAAAACTAGTCCGTTCCTTGGCAGGATGATTTGATCTTGTCCAAAGAGAGACTAAATGATGAGACAAGAATTTTTGCATATAGCCAGACATAGCCCCGTCTAAAATTTGCAAGTAACAGGGTCTAAGTACCATGCTTTCTGATGGACAAAACCCTGCATCTGCGAAATGATCGGCATCATGAATCTGATTTTTTGGCGGAGGTGTCCGTGTTTTCTGTCTTGTCCGTGTTTTCCGCAATTTCGATGCTCTTTCCTAGAATCTTTGCGCTCACCTGTAGTGACACATGAGATATGGAGATAAAGATCAAGATTTGTATCACTAACGTTCCGAATATGCATTGCGGCACGCTCGACGCCGTATTCGTTGGATCGTTTATACTGCTTCAGAGCCTCTTCGAGCTGTCCAGCTTCACAAGGAGCGGAAGTTAATTTTAGGAACAATAAGCCATGTCATAATTTACTCACTAGCTTCCAAAACCGCTGCGAGATTGAAAGCAATCTCAGGGTCTTCCGGTGAGAGGGAAGCCGCAATACTGGAACACAATAGTCAATGCACGTATAAGGAAGCTGTATCAATTTACGTGCTGGAGATGATGCAAAGCAAGGTCAGGACGTGCGACTGGAGATATTATGTATGCGCTTGCGAGGTCTTTCGAATATTGATGTCGTCATCCACATTTAGAAAGCTCTTGATATGAGGCACGCACTAGTGTGAGCGTCGGCGCTAGCGGGTTGCAATGTTATTGACTCTTTCCAAGCGGCAATAGCCTTGTCGAAGTCCTCTATGAATAAATTACTCAGTACCCTGAGATTTGTGGAGACAGGTTGGACACACTGAGGTGATAGTGCGTAACGCCCAAGTTGAAGAGGGAGCTAGCGTTACGCTTGATTTCAACGCTACGTTCATACAATTCTTTAGCGCCTTGAATGTCACCCTCCTCTAGCTTCTGGGTCCCCTGTTCGAGGCATTGCATGGCTTGCACCTCCGCGGGATCCGATGCTGTCGAATGCGGTGTAGTGGAAGTTGCCCATCCTTGGAAAAATACCATTTTAGCACGGTACTTGGAATTTAAAAGATCGGACTCACTTTTGAACGCATGATTCCATGGTTCACCCGCGCATTTGCGACGGAACGCATAACCGAGACGGGATGTGGCGATGGCAGGTGCTGCGTGGCTTGCCGTGTGTAAAAGTATTGAACGGGGAGTCCGGCTCAATACGTTTGTCCTCAAGGGGAAGCTATGCCTTGAGAGGGCGCGTGGACTCGTGGTTGCAAACGACATTTTCTAATTGTTCAGGTTGAAAGCGGTAAGTACGTTTGAAGGAGAAGAAGTTAACCGTAGGTTATCGTGCTTGGGGTAATAAGTTCTCACGGATCCGTGCCGTCCCAAAATTTTGTTGCAAGCCCGCTCGCCGCTCTCACTTGCCACAAAGCTCACTTTACATGTCTTCAACTGACCCTCAGCAGTCGGCCTCAGGCTCGCAGGACCCAACATCTTATTTGCGTTCTGCCACGTTCACGCGTGATGGTCCAGCAGTGTCTGTGGAGAATGCTGTAACAGCTAACGACTTACTACTGGGTGCATACGACCCAGCCAAATTACATCCACTGGCTCAACTTGGGGACCAATTAGACTATCTAGTACTAGATGATGATAAGACGAGCGAGTTGCCGGGGGCTGGGACTGCCATTCCTTCTCGAGGTTGGAGTGATGACCTGTGCTATGGAACTGGCACTATGTACCTCAGTGGTAGGTCTTCCTCTCTTTCGGTTCCTTAAACATGAGTTTTGCATGAGTTTGTACGTCTACGACGCACGCCCTCTCATTTCACGCGTCATCTTCTCTCACCTTATCGTATTGCTGTCATCTCCAACTTCGGTCATTCTTATTGTTTTCGCCTGTCACATGCTCATTCATCTTCCCTCAAGGTCTGGCATTGGGTGGCGTTTGGGGTGTGAGTGAAGGCGCTCGGAGACCTTTAGCCGTATCAAATACCCGCCTACGGATCAACAGCGTCCTCAATTCTGTCACGCGAAGAGGGACATTCATTGGTAACTCGGCTGGTGTACTTGGTGAGTCTGTCTTCTTTGTCGGGGGTGATCTTATAACCCTGATATTTCATGATTCACAGCCCTCGTTTATAACGGAATCAACTCCTCTATTGACGGTTTTCGCGGCAAACATGACACAGCTGGCAGCATGGCTGCGGGTGCATTAACAGGTGCTCTCTATAAATCGACAGGTACAGTTTGTTTCACCAGCCACTCGGTTTGTTTACGTTTTTCTGAACAAAAGACTTTTCGTAATTAGCCGGAGTAAAACCCGCTCTTGCAGCAGCAACATTTATATCTGGAATGGCTGGGATTTGGAGCTACGTGAAGAAGAGAGTATGATAGACCCCTGTAACATATACCTTGCTAATATTTGGTTACCGAGTGAGATCTCATCTTGGTTGAGCCGTTGGCGTAAGCGTCCCAATGGGATTTACAAGAACGTCAGTAATCTAATATATAGCTGTTTAGATCACAATTCCGCGAGACCCAAAGAAGGCTTGCTTCAGCTTGCCAAATATTAATGCCCCGGACAGATTTGGTACTCCGTATCGGTCGCCTGCAGATCTGTCAGTGTCAAAACTTTTTGGGTACCGTGACTTGAGATTCAGAATTCTGATATCTTTCAGTCTTCCTCTGACCCCGAGCTTCGCTCCCTGGAAATAAGTATAATATGATATGATCGCCTACACACGAAATGGATAAATGGCAAGCTCCTATGCTCTGGCACAACTTAATCCTCTTGTCGGCTCAGTGCGCGCCTCATCTCCCAGGCAACTCTTTCCTCGTGACATATGCCTACTTGCCCCCTTGACTCTTACTGGTCCAGGCAATACTCATGGGAAAAGGTGTCAGCCAAGAATGGTTTGAGCTCTCCCTACTGCGAGTCTCTGAATTGTCACGCTCACAATCTTGACCATGCGTCGCGCACGCGCCTCAGTGTCGACGGAGATGTTACAGTGAGTCTTTCTTTACTATCTATCTTCACCCACGCTTTGGAAACTAGCTCACTTTCCGTCATCACAATTGTCAGCGTACACGCCAAATACCTCCAATCACGCCTATCACACCCGTGAAGTGTATATCATCGTACGTGGTATTTATTTATTTCAAGGTCTCTATCTTGCTGAACAGAATACACACGGCGCATAGCAGTTACAAGAAGCTCTTTCACGAGTTGCCCTGGGAAAGCCCTCAGGCCTCGCCGAGGTCCGTCGCTAGCAGCGATCATTCAAACACGCAGTCGCCTCCCTCTGCCTGGAGTTTACCAGTTCAGTCAGAGTCTTCTAGCCAGCAGGCTGCTGCTTGGAACCAGGCCTCTTCCGCAGACTGTGCTAGTCCATCCATGTCCAATCAATATACTCCGAGTCAATCTCGGGTTCAACACTCCTCATTCCTAAACGATGGTCAAACGAGGCAAGTTATTTGTCGTATGATGACCTTTCTCGGTCCAATGTTTTGGTAAACTAGGTCATACCACCTCGATGTCGTGCAACATCCTCAAAGAACGGCGGAGTTTGGTTCCGCTAGTCTCTCTCGTTTGCCACTAGCGCCACCAGTAGTGGTACAGCTCATTGTACGCGATCGCTTTGGAAATTCCATCATTCCGTAAGTCTCTGTCAACCCTTCATAGCTCGTGCACATTAAAATATATATTTGGCAGTGAGATGGAACTGCCGTTCTTGATTGCCCACTTGTCATTGTTCACAGATGATGGGTCGCGGCCATTGGACATGGGTACATCACCAAGTGGAGAAGCACCTCCGCGCCGTCTGCTTTACGGAAACCTTGTGTCGTCACCTCAGAAATTGCGCGATCTTCAGGGTCGCCTCGGATTGTATTTTCTGTTCCCCGACGCAAGTATACGTTGGCGCGGCCGTTTTCAGCTAGGGATTTCGCTATTACGGATATCAGAGTACGTGAATGTGGGAACGAGGCGGGTGTCCGTCACTGATTTATGATTCCATTTTCGATGAGCAGGACTGACGCTTCTGGTACTATGAGTATTGCATCTCAGGGTACAGTCCTGGCACAGGCTCGCACGCGACCATTTGATGTCCTTGCTCATCAAAATTACGTCGCACCGCGTAAGGGTCCAGGTTTATTCTCAATCCCTCTTGCTGACCTCCCCTTTCCCGAATAGCCGTCACACGCTTAACGCAGAGCTTCCTGAGACAGGGCGCGCGAATCCATGCCTTCACGCCAAACGGCCCTTAATAGACCTTAGATTGTGCGCTCGGGCGTTCTGTCGCATTCTGGCACCCTCGCATTTTTCGCTTTCTTTTCTCCTGTACATCAGTCTGTGCACTCATTCGATCTTTCCGCACTGACTCATCAGTTCTTGGTTTTTCTGTCGCCGCATGCTTTTCACTTTTCGAGTGCACATATCCATCTAGCTATAATCTACAAACACTTTTGAGGAGATGAAATTCAATTAGAGTTCATGCTACGTCGCTGAAAACCTGACCTTGAGGTAATAATTGAGTAGAAGAAGCGTCTGAATCAAAATTGAGGCACAATTGACAGCCTGAGTATCCTCGTCGATCGGATGCGATCAGCTTGTCAAGTAATGATCACTGATAGCGTTCGGCTGAGCCTATTTCACCCAATGCGTGGAAAACCAGGCAGGAACCGACGTAGAAGGGGGCTTGACTATATTATAAAGTCTTTCACCGCCTGCAGGGATTCATTTCCGTTGTCCATTGACACTTTAAGCGCCTTGTTCGCCTATGCTGAGGCTTAGCCGCTTGTGCTAAGTGAGACCCTGGCACCGATGCGGGGAAGTCATTGCGTGATCAGTGAGAGCTTAAAATGTTTTGGCTCAACTACAACTGCGGCCGTAGCTTTCGCAGTTGCACAGGTGCGCAGCTTGACCATCATGTACGGGCATGCCAGTGCTGGTATTTACAATTTTACACTGCCTTTTGCTGCCTTATGTAGCACTGCCGCCTGCCTCCCATGAGGCAAGCGTGAGAAAAGTTTCACTCCGATAAGTGTGCACACAACGAGTCTCGACAACCCTCACTTCTCAACCTCTTCATTCACCAATGGCCAACAAGGATTACTACGGTGGCGGTGGCGGTCAGCAATACTACCCACCGCAAGGTTGGTCGCCTTTTGGTGAAGATACTGAGTTTTGTTCTCTGACGCGACTGCAGGTCCACCGCCAGGACAGGGGGGTTACTAC
Source organism: Rhizopogon rudus (assembly GCA_002995055.1). Taxonomy (NCBI): domain Eukaryota; kingdom Fungi; phylum Basidiomycota; class Agaricomycetes; order Boletales; family Rhizopogonaceae; genus Rhizopogon; species Rhizopogon rudus. The sequence continues at coordinate 30,860 of PVYE01007598.1, forward strand.
CCTCAACAGCCCCAACAATCATACGGAGGCCAACAGTACGGTCAACCATACGGTGGACCAGGGTACCAACCTCAACCACCACCACAGACAGTTTATGTGTCAGTATCTTAGCTGTCTTAAACATGCTTCAAACACGAGGCTAAAAAAATTTACAGTCAACGACCCAATCAATCCAGTGGTGGTGGTGGTGCTGGAGCTACTGGCTGCCTAGCTTGCCTTGCTGGCGCATGTCTTTGCTGCTGTGCTGAGGGTGGGTGACTTCTTATCGAAAGTCAACGGCGTTCTGACAATTCACCACAACAGAGGCACTTTGCGATTGTCTATTGTAGGATGTGAGAGATGCATTGGAAAGTCGCCATGCGCTGACACGGTACAATGTCAACTGCTCAAGTTTACATTGTATTTACCTGTCGCACCCCTTGTTGTGGCGTTGTACAGGAACCTTCCTTTCTACTTAGTCTGTTTTTCTTATTCCTTGGACTGCGATACAGTACTTGACGACAGAATCCACTGCTTGAAGTTCCTGAGTATTTGCCTGTTATCTAAGATCTTGTAAATTATGCGTCAAAGATATACACTTTTGCAAGCAATCTCAATCTGCGAGCGAATACATGACTGAGCTGAGCTCGGAACGTTCTGCAGCTGGCTCCGGTTCATTCCGTGACTGATATTTGTTATGCGTGACACTGCAACCGTCACTCCTTCTTCCGCTCCTCGAAAATCTTAGGACTCTAACCAAAATGTTGTCGAGGCTGCCCGTGGCCGCGCTCAAGAGCCAGTCTGTACTGGGCGCATCTCGCTCCACTGCCAGCGCTTTCAGGACGCGTGCTGCGTCGGTGAGTCTTTCTTGAAACTAACCCGAAGTTGACCTGCTCAACCTCCGACAGCAGGTCCGATTTGCTTCCTCCAGCTCAGCATCCTCAGCTACCCTTGAGGTTCGTTTTCACTGGGTCTTGAAGCAAGCCCACTAATTTTTACTGCGTGGACTGCAGTCACTGCTCACATCTCGCGCGTCGCTCATTTCCGTTACCCTTTTCTCTGCTGGCTCGATAGCATGGTATACCCATCTATACGGCTCCCTCCCCTTCGTTGGTGAGGTCCACGCAAACTCACTAGCCGACGACGGTCTCCATCCCACTACATATCCTTGGCCCCACAAAGGATTGTTCGACACCTTTGACCATGCTAGGTATGTCCGCGTTAACTACCATGCAATCTCTTCCATGACACCAGCACATCAGCATCCGTCGCGGGTTCCAGGTCTACCGTGAGGTTTGTGCCGCGTGTCACTCACTCGACCGCATTGCCTGGCGCAACCTGGTTGGCGTGTCTCATACTGCCGACGAGGCGCGTGTACTTGCTGAGGACGTCGAGTACACGGACGGCCCAGATGATAAAGGGGAAATGTTCCAGCGCCCCGGAAAACTTTCAGACTACCTCCCTCCTCCATACGCCAATGAAGAGGCTGCTCGGGCCGGCAACGGGGGTGCCCTTCCTCCTGATCTCAGTCTGATTATCAAGGCCCGTCATGGTGGTGCTGTAAGTTGTTTGTTCTGTTATTGAAGATATGTTGTTGACTCATACATCACCGCCGTTAACCAGGACTACGTGTTCTCCCTGCTGACTGGTTATATGGACCCCCCTGCTGGTGTTGAAATTCGTGAGGATATGAACTACAACCCTTACTTCCCTGGTGGCGCTATCTCCATGGCGCGTGTCCTTTGGGACAATCTTGTTGAGTACGAAGATGGTACGTTCCTCTTCCGTAGGCCGGATTACCTTGTATTCTAATGCTCGTCATATAGGTACCCCCGCCACGAGTTCTCAGATGGCCAAGGATATTGTGACCTTCTTGAATTGGGCAGCTGAGCCTGAGCACGACGAGCGGAAGAAGATGGGTATTAAGGCTGTCATTCTCTTCTCAGCACTGTTCGCTATCTCCATCCAAGTGAAGCGGTTCAAGTGGACCGTGCTTAAGAACAGGAAAATCTGTAGGTTTTCCTAGTTGTTGATACTGTTGGCAGAGGCTGATATCGGGTTCCACAGTCTACAACCCGCCCAAGGATTTGAAACATTAGAGAGTTGGTGTACATAGGACGGATCGAGCGTCCCATAGACTCATATGGCCATGAGATGCTGCAAGCTGTGTTGCATCTTCTAATGAGACCGATTGGATCCATTCGCTTGTGTGACCTTGAGTACATTTTACATAAGAGTAGAAATTTTCAGAGCTTGCAAGCTGCAACACCGTCCGTGGGAAAATCAGGACAGCCCAGATTAAGACCTTGCTCCCCTGCCTCTTTCGCTGAGGCTTCCGTTGCACCTTCTTCTGACGACCATCAGCCCACTGCATACCATCATCCCAATCACCGAGCATTAATAAAAGTCTAGCACTAATTCCACCATGTCGTCCGAGTCATGGCCTCCACAACTCAAGTAAGCGCCCATCACATTTTCCTTCCACAGTAAGTCGTTGAGCTGAGGATGGCTGCTCAGGGAATGGGTCGCACGATGTCTCGGGCAGATGACAGATGCTAACAGGGCAGAGGCCCAGGCTGAGCTGAGACAGGCAATTGCTAACGCTTTCGCTGAGAAGACTCTATGGACTACAGACTGGGCCGGCGTGCAACTACAAAGGTGCGGTCTGAGTTCTTCACAAGCTGCGTTACAGATTTCAGTGACTTGTGATACACAGTCTGGTGCCCAAAGCTCCCCCCACCCTCAATACCCTCAAACGCAAAATGTCAGCGTTATTTTCCTCCTAGGCCGCAACGGCCCGCTGACGCTATATAGGAATGACGCTCCGCAATTGAGCAAGAAAGCAAAGAAAGCCGCAGCGCAGAAACATGCCAACGCTAATCTCGACTTCGGCGATCAGGCTGCTATGAATCGCCGAGCCGAGCGTTTCCAGCGGGAACATGAACTAGAGCGACAGAAGAGCATGCGCGGTCAGGGCTCTCTCCAGGCAAATAATCAGAATGCTCACCTCTTCAACCGGATATCGCGTTCCGACTCTCCGAGTGTGTTTGGTACTAACTCTGATGACCCTGAGGCGGATCCGGTTCGTCTAGTTATTGCGTCATGCCCTTCATATGTGTGTTTATGTTCTGCTCTGCTTAGAACGTGCTGGACTGGGATAAGTATACAATCGTGGGGACGAACCAAGAATTGTTCAAGGATTATCTGCGTCTTACCTCGGTATGAGATCACTCATGCAATTGCACTTCCTCTCTGACTGTCCCTCAGGAACCAAAACCAGAGACAATCCGCCCATACCCTGTTCTCCAACAGACTCTCATTGAACTTAAGAAACGCTGGCGGGAAAAGGTGTCATATAACTGGATTTGTAATCAGTTCAAGAGTCTGCGGCAGGATCTCACCGTGCGTCCTTTATCGCTTGCATATTTCACGTTGACACGCGCCCTTCTTGTTAGGTGCAACGAATAAAAAACGAGTTCACAGTGCAGGTGTATGAGATCCACGCACGCATGGCACTCGAAAGCGTAGGTGTTATTTTTTTTTTTG